>BOPP01000068.1:1140629-1187391 GCA_017312745.1 Gryllus bimaculatus | reverse complement strand
CATCACGTTCCCACTAAGCCGATTCTTGATACGTCTACAATAGCATTATAAGAAAATATTTTATTTTATGCGTTCGCAAACGTTTGATTTGGTATTGAACGACCGTATGTTTGCTGTTGGTGGTGTGTTAGATTGTAATGACGTCTTCACTAAGGTTTTTACGTACATGACGTTCGCACTTAGCCGATTATTGATGAGTCACAAAAGCCTTATAAACATTATTTTAAAATTATTTTATTTTATTTTATTTTATTTCATTTCATTTCATTTTATGCGTTAGCAAACGTCTGATTTGGTATTGAATGACCGTGGGTTTGCTGTTGGTGGTGTGTTATAGCTAACGTCTTCGATAACATTTTCACATATATGACGTTTTCACCAAGCCGATTCTTGGTGAATCCAAAAAAGCATTATAAAATATTATTTAAAAAGGGTTTGTATTGAAATATATGAATATAATAATAATTATTATTATTATTGCAAAAATGCTGCTGAACAAAGTAGCACAAGGTAGTTTTCCAAAAAGCACCATGCCCGCTATTCAAGAATAACAAACAAAATATTCTCGTATACACTGCAATACATTAAATTTTTTAACAAGAACTGTCTTCACAAATACTGAACTAACACAGTAAAGTGTATGAAGTACGAGACTTACTAAGAACAACAAAAAAGTTGCAGTTTCAAAATGTAACACGCGAATAGCAAATATTTTATGGTTAGCGTATTTTGAAATACTCTTCTGAAAGTAAAGTTGAGACTGGGGTTACCTGATATTCGTTACCTGAGAATTTTCGTAATTCATGGAACATCAAACGAAAATGTTAAGATGTTACATATGACCTGCCTTTGATATTACGATATTGATACTTAATTGCCTAATTATTAGTTTTTCAGGATAGAGTTTTATATTGATTTATAATGGTGAACCGCTTAGCATAAGTACGTGCTATAGAATAGCAAACATACTCAAAACAAAGTGCACGAAACTCAATTCTAATGATCGATAGAAATTAATTAAACGAGTTATTAAAAACATAATGTTTTAGATAACTGTGACAACTCGTCACATTTCTTCGAAATGTGTGATGAATTCAGTTTTTAACATCTCGAAATTAAAAGTTTCAGAAACGCTGGATCACGGCAATTGCAATCCCTGAACGAATTGTAAG
This sequence comes from Gryllus bimaculatus, assembly GCA_017312745.1. Classification (NCBI taxonomy): domain Eukaryota; kingdom Metazoa; phylum Arthropoda; class Insecta; order Orthoptera; family Gryllidae; genus Gryllus; species Gryllus bimaculatus. Next base: position 1,186,219 of record BOPP01000068.1, on the reverse strand, counting down.
GAATACAACTCAATCTGAATTCTAGAATAAATATGGACTTCATGCGTATGACTATCCAATCATCAGTATTTTGTGTTATAACAGTTTAATTCAAAGGCTGTGCAATACAGGTTACCCACGATAAATATATCTTCAAAGGATCTTTAGTGTTAAGGAAGACTGCTCCTCTTATTTGAGCTAATTGAAGCTGGTAATTGTATCAGATTGAAAGTAATTGTAGCAGTTCTCTCCAAAAACCGAATTACGAATTAAATATGTTAGTTTTAGATGGGTGTACGAAAACCACCACCATTTATCTCTTTATCATAATCGTTATACTTCGGCTTTGAGCATCTACTTATTGGACAGAAGAAGACAAAATTCACTATTTAAAAATAGAGAAACGTGGAGTGGGAACACGGAGTTTCGAAAAGTTTCTCTTAAGATTTCTCAAGGGCTATTGACGTTAGTTCTCTTGGATCTTAAAAATTAAAATAAGCAACAGATAATTGAAACAATTTTATTTGCAGTTGCTCATAATTTGAAGGATTCTTTGCAAATGTAGCTTTTTTTTTCAAATTGAATTTTTAGCCGCAGTTCCCACTAAAGGCGCGAGTTTCATTTGTAAATGGATATATGTATAATAACTGGACTGCAATTCGCTACCTTAGTCAGACTGACGGAATTGCATTTGAAAACAAATAACAAAAAGTGAAGAAAAAACAACTGAAAATGGAAATTTCTATCTCATTATCTACTTTCCGTACCTTGCGTACGGAAAAACCCTTTTATGAAATAATTTTAAAATAAGTAAAAATAAGTAGTTGAATGCAGCACAAAATATTTGAAAATACTCGAACTCTAAAAGCTAATGTAAACACAAATGCTTACGTCTACCGCAGATATGTGACGCAGCAGTTTCGACAGCATTGCCCCTTTGTACATTTTACCGTACCATACATTTCAATAGAAAACTCAAACCTGCTGAGTAGTTGATTTCGAATAGCTGCGCAGTGGGATGGAGCATTTCGGCGTAACGAAGTTCAATATGTCCTTTTTTGCAATACCTTTCTTTATAATTGTGTCCATCAAGAGGAGGGAATTAGGGCAAAAGCACAGCGATTTTGCTACGTAGCCAAATGTTTTTCTTGCTGTAGATGCCAGAACCGCCAAGTCAGATGTTTCTTGCTTCACTGATTAAAAAATTAAAATCTACTAATCACTGCTCAGATTATTTACATTAAAATTGGTTATATTAAAAAATGGTTGATGACTTTAAATAATGTTTTTAAGATTAATAATGTCTAGATCCCAATATTACTTTTTGCCGACGACCAGCTTATCATAGGAAAATCTGAATATGAAATTCAAATAGCAGTCCACAAGTTAAGTCAGGTTGCTAATGAGTATGGTACGAAAATCTCACCAAGTAAAACAAAAGTGAAGACATTTAAAGGACATGAACCTTTAAGAGCAAATATAGTTATAAATGACCAAATAATTGAACAAATTAATGAATTTAAATATGTTGGATATAATTTTAATTATATAAAATCAAGGGATATGGAAATAAAGCTGAACAACTTCACATATTTCTGTGGAACGTTACAGCAAACTCTACAGCATAATGTGCAAAAAGAAACTCTTCTCAGATTTTACAAAGTTATTGCTTTGCCATAACTACTTTCTGGAAGTGAGAGCTGGTCATTAACATCAGATCAGCTGCGCTGAATTGAACATGCAGAAATGAGATTTCTTTGTTTTGTGGCAGGATATTCACTATTAGACCACAAAAAGTGAAGATATCAGAGAAGAACTAAATATTGAACCTGTTATAGATAGCAAAAAGAAATATCGAGAAAACTGGAATAGTCATGACCTGAGAATGCCAGAACATAGAATAAGTAAAATTATTCTTCAATACGTACCTAAAGGTAAAAGAAGTGTAGGACGTCCCTTGAGATGGCATGAACAATTCTGAGACGGAACAGACCAAGAGGTCTAATTCTTGCTGTCGATGATGATGGTGTATTTACCTATAAATTTAGGCAGATATATGAAGTGATTGAGCTCGGAATCCGGGTAGTTAAGGTACTGTAACAATCAGGGAGTGGCAGTGAAAGGAAGAACTCAGGTTTGATTTCAGGCCAAACATTTGCTTGATTTGCGGAAAGTCGTGCGATTAAATGTCACGGACATATTAAATCCGAATGTAATTTTACTTGTCCGGGTATTTATTTATCATTTTCATTTGTTCGGGTAGAAATGGGAATGAATTCTGCCTATAGTGCATACCCGCTCTGGCTTGCACTACCTTTTTGCCGAACGTCCCAAATACACCCTCCTCCTTACCATACTCACGTCTCGCCCCATGCTGCCACGCCTGACGCCGCTCCTGCTCGCCTTATCCTTGGTCATTACGCTCAAAGTTGTTATCATTCTAAAAATTACGTGTCAATTCAGAAGTGTAGTAGGAGCACACGATTAAACGCAAATGAGACTTCAAACTGCTCTGAACTGCACAATCTAACATTGCGCACAAAATATGCACTGCGACGTCGCTTCCATGGTACCGCCCGAGCTCATTAGTATTACTTATCTCCACCATATTGGGCTTGATGTCATTTCGAAAATTTATTAATATTTATAAATCATATTCAAACATGTAAGTTACACGTGCACTCATGTGACAGCTTTCAAGCAACATCGTATTTGTCGAGATAGAATAATTCATCCGGAAAACTGATGTTTAGGAACACGTTTTAGAATTAATATATAATCAGTAAGTTAGTGATCTCTGGTCGCGTCAAGTTCATAGACCAATTGCTCTGATCGATGTTTTGTGTAGTTCTTGTTTCCTTTCTGGCAAATATAGGAACCGAATCCTTTTCAACAAGCCATGGATCACCTGCAATATTTCCTTCCTCGTTCTTGTCCATTCCTCATCCCTTCTTATACACACATGCACTACAATACCACACTTTTCGGGAGCTTAAAGCTAGTCCCGGCTGGGGCGGTTCCTTACCAGTGGTTGGGGAAAACCCCACAAACCGACATAAAGGATGGCGCCGGTTCTCAACAACCAGAGGGGGAAGATCTCCCTGGGTAAAGTCATGCGCTACACTTATGGGACAAATAACTACAGCTTTTTTTGGGGGGGTTACTTTTCAACTTCTCGGTCATATAGCAAGCACTGTAACTTTTAACCTTGGGGTTACGATGGGGGAACACATACCAACAAAATGCACAAACATCCATTCCCGGGGCGGGATACGAACCCGCAACCCTTCAAGCCAAGGCAGCTATTACCCTTCAGCCTTGGTGACCTCAGATATCGAGTCCAGCAACCATATCATTTGATACGGCCGGAACCACGAAATAATCAATCTATTATGAACACATCAGCGGGCGTCGTACAAGGCACACATTTCGTTGCAACGCCAGGAGGCTTAGTTGCTTTTCTTATGTCGTAATCTATAAACTTTGGATATGTGTGAACCCTCTACTACATTTTGGGAAGTTAAGCTCTTTTAGGTACCCCATTTTATTGCACTGAAGAAGCGAAACATCAGAAAATTGAAAAAATAAATCGTAGATATTATTTGGAATATGTCATGGTTCTGGGTTTTTCTGTTTGTTAATGAACAGCAATATTCGAATGTTTTGTCATAGACAGTACCGGACCTGTTTATTAATTTAGCATCAAAGGGACTCAAATTTAACTGGAAATTTTTTTAAAAAGAAAAGCTATATTTAGTGTTCACAAACAAAACGAAAGGGCATCTCAGCACTTCCTCAATAAATCAAGAAATACTTAAAAATAATTGTCAGATGTGGGTCATTTGCATAGATGCAGAATACAACAGTTGGTAGATCATATTCTGTTTTAGAAATGTGCAATTAAAAATGTAACATTATTATTGATATTAATATTAGTATTGGCAATATTTAATAATAATAATTATAATTATAATATTGGCAATATTTATTATCATTATTCCGTTTGTTTTATATGATGAAATACATATTTAATGTTCTAAATACGGATCCTACAATTGGACAACCCTTAATGTCTCTGTTTCACATTTCGCATGAAGATTATTCTACGCCAGGAAATCAATGTTTTGCGCCCTACTTATCCATTATAGCCAGAAAGAGTATTCACAGGTGAAAAACATGTTCACGAACAACGATCGTCAATTTTTTTCACAGACATTTTTTCACAGACCTGAACATTTTCTTGACATCGATTGGAGAAGAAGAGTTATGTAGAGTGAAACGTCTGCACGTAACGTCCTGTCCCAAGCAATTTTAAGGATCCGATTTGGATGTGAAGGTCTAGTTCTTTAAGGTAACATCTTTGTGCTCTAAATGCTCTTAAGTGTGGCACGTATGGCATCTTGAATTGTCACATTGATCCCGCGAACAAGATACATTCGCTTTATAAGAGGACAATCTTGTTTTCACAAATTTAATCATCAAATTCTTGGAATATCATAACTGAAGAATGGAGTGGGTAGAACGTAGCATTCTCAGGCACTATATTTTAATGAGAACATTGAATGATCTGCATAAAATTCGACATGAGATTCGTAAAAATTTTCCAGAGTCACAATTACCAACGGAGTATGTTGACATAATTTCCAGAAAGCAGTCTTCCCAAGGCATGTGTATTTCCTGATGTCTGCCTTCTTAAACGTTTATTTGATTCCTTGTGTTTACAAGAAAGTGAATTATCGCCACAAAAGTCTTCTTGATTAACTTCTTTTAAGAAAGTCATCTAGTGTATGTAATATTTATTCAGTTACTATAGCCAATGGATTTACCAAGATCCAATACAAATTATACCAATAAAAAACAAATTTACTTTACTCACTCTGATCAATATCAGGCCAATACCGTACCAAAGTACTGGTGCGCGATCTTTCCTTCCTCGTTCCTGCTATTTCCTCACACCTTACATGCACATGCACACACATTTGCATGCACTAAACTACCACACATGTCGACAGACCAAACTCGAGCTTAGATCTGGTCTTGGGACGATACTTCACAGGCAAACACCAGAGTGGGGCAAACCGCGCATGTACATACAGTTCAGCAATGGTTATCACGTTTCACTGGCGAGGAAGTCTGCCACTTCCAGGGAACACACACTACACTTACGGTACTAATGACAGCAGTTAACGCGCACGCAAACACCAAATTATATGTAATTCAATCCACGCGCTTCTAATCAAAATTCAACAATTAAAAGTAATTCACCTTAAATGTGAAGTTTGAGATACAATACGAACACTATGAAAAGGTAAATGGATCTGCAGAATACCGAGGAAGATCTCAAAACCGTGGTATTTCCAAGGTCCGATATCCGAAGATATCCGACGTAAATGAGGCGCCTGTATTCATCTACATCAGCGACTCCAGACGACCACATAAAACTGTAGGAATATTTTCCATCGATATGTAGAATATAAAATTTCCCCCATGGGCTTCATTTTCATTGTTCATAGGCAACCTAGACGACGACTCCAGAGAGAGCGCATTACACTGCAATTCGGCACTAGCCAAAGGAGATCGAACCAAGAATGAAGGTGTCCGAGCAGGAGGGGGAGAGGAAGTGGGACAGCCTGCGGATCCTTATCCGTGAAATTTCTCGCCCACGCGGCGCGGGCGGGCTTGTTCGATGGCGGGACGGCCAAAAACGGCGCCCGTTTGTGAAGAGATCACGCTTCCGAGACGGCAAAGCAGGGGCGGGGCGAAGGATGGGATGGGAAGGGGCGGTTGCGCGTGGGGGAGGACGGGTTGAGGTAGGGCAAAGTGGAGTTGAGGGGGCGTGGAGGGGGCGGGGGCACGTGACCCTCAGCGCGCGCGCCAGGTAGCAAGAAGTCAAGCGCAGCGTTGAGCCTTCACGGAGGTACCTGCTTCGCTGATCTCGCCGCTCACTGGTCAGAGTAGAAATATTCTAGCACGTGATTGTCAAGTCGGTGTGGTCAATGAGGCTAGATATCAGTGCGGCTGCGAAAAACACATACTTTCGTGACTTGCTTTTGTTAATGTATCTATTAACACAATGTATTGAATACACTACTACTACTTAAAAATTAAGACTCCGATATAACACGAATGTATTCAATTCAATGTTCAAAATTCTCAGCGTCAAGGAGTGATTTTTCGAGTCGGATTTTTAGGAGGACAGGTTGAGGACGGTTGAGGACGGGTTTGAGGGCTTGAGACGGGTTGAGACGGTGTTAGGACGGTGTGAGGACTGGTGAGGACGGGTTGAGACGGGACGGGCGGTTGAGACGGGTGAGACGTAGCGCTTGAGACGGTTGAGGACGGGTTGAGGCGGGTTAGGAGACGGTTGAGGACGGGGTGATGAGGACGGGTTGAGGACGGTTGAGGACGGTTGAGGACGTTGGTGAAACGGGTTGAAGGAGACTGGATGTGAGACGGTTGGAAGCGAGGGTTGTGAGACGGGTTGAGAGTTGATCGCGTGGAGACGGGTGATGGAGCGGGTTGGAGACGTGGAGACGGTTGAAGACGGGTGGAGACGGTGACGTTGGAACGGGTTGAGAACGGAACGGTTGGAGACGGTGGAGACGTGAGTGGAGGTAACGGGTTGGAACGGTTGAGACGGTGTTGGACGTGGATTGGAGACGTTGGAACGGACGGGTGTACGGAGACGGGTCGGGTTGGAGACGGGTTGAGACGGTTGGGAGGACGGGTTGGAGAGGGTTGGAGAAGCGGGTTGGAGACGGGTTGGAGACGGTTGGAGACGGGGTTGGAGACGGGTTGGGACGGGCTTGGAACGGGTTGGAGACGGGTTGGAGACGGGTTGGAGAGGGTTGAGGAGGGTTGAGAGGGTTTGAGGACGGGTTGAGGACGGGTTGAGGACGGGTTGGAGACGGGTTGGAGACGGGTTGAGGACTGGTTGAGGACTGGTTTTCGTGAGAGAGACTTTTCGGAGTCCACCTTTTCGCCGGCAGTTTCACGCGATGACCGGACCCACGTGACCCTTATCGTGAGAAAGTGAGATGTAGCAAGTAGAGCAACGCAGCACTCTTCACCGGCGCCAGACCTCACGTGACCGCTCGCTTTTCACCCGTCGACAGGTCTGCGAGTCAGCACTCGAACCTGAAGTTGCTCCCCTCAAAGGCTGTACACGAAGATATCAATGCACGAATGAGCAGCGAACCTTGTGAATAGTATTCGATAAAATAAAATGGTATCTTCGTTTTAAAATATAACCAACGAAAGTAACAGAAAATAAGACTGCCAATTTATTAATTTTAAACTTATTTGTATAAAATTGTTGTCATGCTTCTTAATTAATTTTTCTAAAAATTATTGTGAAAATATTTTCCTGGTTCTCAAAACGTTCCAGGTATTCAATAATTATACGACACGTTCAGTGAGGCGATACCATACCGACGCCAGAAAACTAAAATGCTGACTGGTCTTCATAATTGAGGAAATGAGAACAGGACGGACACCCAGACGTTTTGCCGTCAATCAATTTTTCGGCATCAAGGACCCACAAAACATGGCTTCTGAATACACCAGGTGTTAGAGGAAGTAATTTACTAATATATATGAACAGGATTAATCCACTTTTTTCGTTACCTGTGCCCGACAACAAGAGTTTTCTGTCGAAAATTCGCCATTTTTCGGCGCACGATTACAATTCTTTATCCTCTTAGATTCGTAAATGTGAGAAAGGAATAAAATTGTTTCCAGTATTTTCTATCAAAATCAGTATTTTTTGTTTCTGCAATCTCTAGGGGACAATTGCGTTTCTTCGTTTCAATTTTCTTCAATGCCACTAATCTTTGTACATACCTCAACGTCAAAACTTCGTCAGTGATCACAACCGTCTTCGTGACAGCTGTTTTACAGACTGCCGTCGTTTCCATTACGCAAGGTTATTGCGGAATATTTCACACAATACTCTGACAGGCTGCGCATTTACTCCGGAGCCCTTGTATTCATGCACTGACCAGGTACTTTATGGAAGTGCACTCACGGAAAAGAACGATATGACGAATATTTTTTAGATGGCGCGTATCAAATTACACCACAGTTAGTGACTTGCAAGATAATAATAAATTGATCTTTGCTAGTACAGCTAAAGCTGAAGAAAATTTTCAAATGCGTACAACCGTGTTTATGTCGTTGTTTCTCGCCACTGCGAATGCAATAATTTCACTGGAAATTATACCCTCTTTTTATAAACGCTAAGGAAAGAAGGCGAATTTTTCCCGTTTTATAAGAAACCATCAGCATAAAAACTTCATTACTTCATTAGGTAAGCCAGGTCTAAGGACTAATAAGGACTAATAGTCCCATAAGTATAGTACATGTTTTTCCATCGTGATGTGTCGGTAAACGTCGCCCGCTAGATGACGAGATCCGGCGCCGACCGACTCGTACGTTAGCGTGCTTGGATCCACAACCAAATATCTCCCACATGCGTGGAACCGGTTCAGTCGAGGTACGTTCCCGACGTGTGTGGAAGTGTAGCGCTAGTGTGGACCCAGCTGACAGTCTCTTGTCAAAAATCCTACCACGTCGGGTCACGAATCTCGGAACCACCTGGTCAGAGGCACTGCAGAGACATCAATTGATGCCTGTTTGAAAGTTCACAAAGTTTGGGAAATTATTATTACATAAATTTTCTTTATTTTATTTCAACCATTAGTAAAAACAACAAAACAATGCAATGCTTTTTTTTTTCATGACCTACCACACGTCAATGGGAAGCATAGTTTCTGCCTTGAAGTTGATATCCAGTATGAACCAATTTTCACTTTCACAATAATAATTTAAAACCGTTCACAGGGATCGGAAAGCTTGCACGTTAATTAAGTATTCGCACTTAAATTAGTGTATTTCATACAAGCGCCAGAAAGTGAGTTCCTCAGTTTAATTTTGCTATTTTAAAATCGTTTGAAGAATTGAATGAAATAATGGAAATATTGTTGCTCTGCAGACCACGTTTATAGCCATCTCTAATCCAATATTACTTATTCCACTGAGTGAACAGATTCAGCGGTACTACTTTCACTGAAGACTATTGTATTCTAGACTTATGTTCTGACATAATTGCCTATTTTGGACTTAAACTTTATATTTTGGACGGACTATGAGTATGTGAGCCAAAACTTTTTAAATCGCCTGGAGTTCCCGTTAATTTATATGATCAATGGGACGAGATACTAATCTATTGGCCTGACCATTACAATTTTCTGATCACATTTTATATAATTATTTTTTCATTAATGTTACGTTAATATTTTCATTTTCCATTCATTATTTTTCATTAATGTACTTGTTTTTCAAGGCATGTTTTATAAACGAAATTGCATGTTCTTATGATCATCTGTCTGTTTGTAATTAATAGACATCAATTTCACATTTATTCATATTCATTTGTTTTATTTCCGAACATTCAACATATGTTTCAGTCGTGTAAGCTTTCCCTGCCAGTGACGAAAGTGTGGATGATTCTCAGCCATTGCCCACCGAGGCCGACTCAAAAGGAAAACAAACTTTCAATTCCAATTAGAAATTCTCTCCCTCTAACTTTGTCCAGAAGTTCCGATAGTCTCGTGTTCACTCAACATGCTTTCGAATGACCTCGCTGTCAGACAGACGAATCGTGCGCCAACCACATTTGTGTCGTCTGGCGTCGATAATTTGGCAGCCGTCTCGGCCCCGAGGAACCAAATGTCCATCACAGAAGCTCTTAACGCGCATTAATGCACAGACGCATCATGTTTGACAGTTGGTACGAGGAAAACTGAGATCAAACTTCATTCAGGTCAAGACGTCTCCAGATGTTGTCTCAAAAGAATGCGTCTTCGCAAATTATGCATCATAACGATAACGTCGAAAAGTATCCCGTCCCTGCATGATTGACACGAGAAAGAGTGTGAGTGGAATGTGAATTAGTAAGAATGTTGAGAGAAAGTTAAAGGTCGTACTTGGATTTTCTTCCGAATTAGTTTCTATTACTATAATGCGTAATGAGTATTCCTCTAAGAAAATTTTGTCCTCATTCTAAAAAAACATTTCTGAAAAACTCGCGATTCAGCACAGAGAAGAAACATATTTTCTCTTGTATATTTAGTAGTATGGTTATAATTCATACACTGTTTGAAGAACAGATTCTAATGTCTGAAGAGTTATTGGGTGGACAGAGAATAGTAGTGTATTGAAGTACCGGTGTGATATTTTTTGTCCAGATACCTATCTAATAAACTTCCCTTGAGATCGATCACCAAAATGATACATCATTATCAAAGAGTCGTCATATATTATATTAATGAGCCAGACTTAACGTGAATCTCGTCGTACACTACATTGATTCTGTGAGAGATCTGTGAGAGAAAAATTACAAATTATATTATTGAATAACTTATTATAAATTATTTTCGTTTAAATAAAAGTAATTCAAGGTGTTGTTATACTTTGTTGAAGCTTTTTTTAAAATACTTTTTCAATATATTCCTCTCTACACTATTTTTTGAAGGCTTTTTGTGGAACACTAACCAATGCATATATTAATGTGATTTTCTTTCTTACATTGTCATTGTTTCTCAGTGGTTTGTTCAAAAACAAAAATGTTATCTAAACAATGTTTTTAAGTTCTAAAATGCATTTTATTCTTCAAATCAATTTTCGGGTCGTTTGGCGTATATTTTCTAGGAAATATCTATGTGTACCTCTTTATAAGCTATTACGTTGTAATTTTGTAGAATTTGGCAATTTTTAGACTAAACTTTTTTATGTGAATTATCCAGCACATGCCTATCATGTGCAAATAATGTAGACTGAAACAGTAGCTTTTCGTATTCAATATATCTTTCAATACCTCTTTCCCTGTGGCTTTCCTATTTTCACAGCCCCCATGTTTACAAACTGGGTTGAAACCACGCTTTCATCGTGATAGAAACAATGGTAACGAGTTTCCTCTCTATCAGAGAGTTCTTGCGTACATCGATAAAGCTTACATCGATGACGCTCGTAGAATGTTCAATAATAATTCCTCCCTAGAGGTGGCCATAATGTATTTTACTTTTTAACAAGCCGCGCGCGAACGCGGTTTTTGGTGCTTGTTTTATGTGTGCGAAACAGCTTTCTTTTGTGTTCGAAACATCAGTAACGATTCGCATTTGTCTTTCATCTTGTCGTCGTTTATTTTTTACAAACAATAGTATTACGACACTGACTGGAATCTGATTACTTTTGTACAGTATTTACTTTTATATAGTTACTTTATATTTAATTTATATTCCTTTATTTGACGCATTGCGTTTCGCTCACTGCATCTTAAAAAGAGTAGACGCAACACGTGCGCGAGGTGATTTCCGCATTTGTCCCTTTGAAAACCTCGAATCGTGTGTGAATCACCAGTTTCGCGTCCTTGCTATGTAAACTGCTATTTTCTCTCTACACTCTAGTATATGAAGGGAAAGTATATGAATGAAATCACATCATCAATGTGGTCTTGAATATTTGGTCGTATAATCAGTGTTTACCTATTATTTTCAGCTGAAACTCAGCATATTCATTTGAATTAAAATCTGTTAGCGCTATTTCAAAGATGGTTGGGTTTGGAATAGTTGGAGAGGAAATCCACGCAATTTTTTACCCGAAAATCGGAATGTGGATGTGGATTAATTTCTATGTATGTAACTGGATGAACTGCCACGCATTACCCTGTCACCTTAAAAGCATTTGAACTGAAACTTGGTATATACGTTAGGATTAAGATCTAGTTATTTGTTTGTTTTTATCATCATAAGTCGTATTGATATACTGATACCAAATATTGTACAAATATAATTGTATGAAAACTTACAATATTCTTCAACTTATCTTGTATTATACTTGTATATGCCACATTATACTTGTATATGCCACATTATACTTGTATATGCTCTATTATGTAGCATGTCTCAATCAGGCAGTTTGAAGTTAGTCGAATTGATATTACTTTCTCATTGCATGACCAAGCCACGAAGAAATATCGGTATATCAATGAATCAATTTATTCCATTCAATTCAATACCTTATTTTGATACTTTATTACAATGTAATGTCAGTATATGTCTATTTTTGAATTGGCATTCTTTCTTCGTAGTAAGAGTAATTGACCTGAACTTAGTACAATTTAAATATGGTTTCATGAGGACCCATTGGCCTATGTGGAATGGTCTAGCTGCTTTGCCGGTAGTTAACTCTCCGAGGCTAGCGAGTGTTATGCCAGAGAGTTGCACGTAGCAGCAACTCAGCGTCTCCAGGTCTTTTGTTACATCAGATGCAAACGATGTACACAAAGGAGGGCGGGCAGCATGTACAATGGTCGTAGTTAGGTCCCGTTGTTCGTTTCCATTTCGTCTTACAGCATAAAATATACAGAATATACACCATCTCCCTCCACGAAATAAAACGTCCCCCTTCCTCAAATAAGTGTGAAGGTGCACATCGTGCATTGTCCCAGCTGCATTTTCCGCGTAATGGAAGTGTCCGTGATGCCGCCATTTGCAGAAAAATGCATCACATCGTCGAGAACTCGGCGCTCTCCTTACTCGTTGACACGTTGGCCCAGTCAGTGTTCGCCACGACCTGACATTAACGCCATTTGCACGGTGTCGTCTGCCTATTGGCGCCTCGGCGTCGTACAAAAAACGCTTTATCACGATTCACCCTAATGATGTTAAATCAGTTTGCACCGTACGGAGTTAAGCAGATGAGAGGTGAGGTTCGAATTTAAGGATATGAAGTGTTTCCTGTTCTTTCTGTTCAAAGGGTTGCGGTACGATGAGGAGAAAATGTATAACCAATCGAAAATGTTGACCAAGAGGAGTGTAGGACTGGCGATGAGGGAAGCACTGCGCTTTGTTTTGCTTCGAAAGAAAGAGACTGAGCTATTGGTATACTAAGTGGAACTGAAAACTGAAGCACTGTAACAGACTAAGGTCTTATGGCCCTCTTGTAATGCCATCTTACGTTCAACAATTCCCGTGACAGTCCATTTAACATTGCGGGTAAATGCCGACGCGTTCGACAATTATATCAATTAATATTGATAACAATATGAATAATGGAAATATTTTGAGTCCCTTAAAGTAATCACATATTTCAGTCATGGTACACAACAAATTCAACAATATGAGTACATGACATTATTCGATTTAATGAAAAAATGCAGGGATTTCTTCTTTAACTTCCAGATTATCATAAAATACAATCATAATGTATGTACATATCATAATGTATGTGTTTCAAATCGTTAATGAGTGATAAAATTATTAAGTGCTTTCTGTGTAATTAAGGTAATGTTTCTACGAAAAAATATCTGGAGAAAAACTAATTGGGCTGGTTAAGTAGGATGTCGTACGTACTATGTACGCAAAAATGCTTTACTACTTTGGAACAGGAACATGAATGCACCAGACTATACCGCCGAGGGGTAAATCGCAACGTAACTGTCGCCGTTGTTAGTTCTCAGATTATTATTATTATTATTATTATTATTATTATTATTATTATTATTATTATTATTATTATTATTATTGATAATATTATTAATGTTATTATTATTATTATTGTCATTGTTATTTCTGAAATGCGTTCGGTGTCAATTAAAGTATTCTTGCAACCACTTTCCTAAGGAGTAGGCCTTGCGAAAGTGAGTTCTCTACAGAACGTAATGCAAAATAGGGGTAGTTCCAAGAAACGCGATGTCTTGCATTTTGAAAGACCTACAGTAAACTCTCCTTAGCACGAGCTTGCGTAACAAGAATTTCATCGTAACACGAATATAATTTTGCACGAACATGCTCGGACACTGCAGCCCTAAAATCACAATCAAGTCAAATTAAACTTTTACGGATATTTGAAATATCAGAATGGCACATTAATAGGAACATTACAAAAGTTATTAATGTCAGAAAGGATGCACTAAAAGTGAGAAAGATCGACTGGAAAGGTTCAGGGCATCTGGGTCTGATTACATTGCAGTACTTTTGACCGGATAGCCCTAAACGCCGACGATGGCAGGATGTTCGACACTAGCTAGTTAGCAAGATTGAATTCAGCCACTGTCTGGAGGAAAATTCTAGCGATTGGCTGTTCTGGTCAGTAGTTCTCCGTGGTTTCTCCAATCAACACCAGGCGAATTTCGGGGCAATACTCAGTCTAACGAGGCCACGGACTACGCGCGATATTTCCTTCCTTTTCCTTGTTCTTTCCTCACCATTACTTACACACGCTTACACTTACAAGCTCTACACTACAGTATACGTCGGGAGCTTAGTGCTTGTCCTAGCTGGGGCGGTGACGCCACGCTGGGGGAGATACCTTGTTGTGGAAAATACTGCAAACCGGTGCAGGATCTCGCCATTCAGCGGGAGGATACTGCCACATCACGTGAAGAATACGCACTACATTAAAGGGACTAATAACCAAACCAGTTAACGCGCCCGGAAATAGGAAATAAAGATTCGAAAGTGAGAAAGTAAATATGCGGCTTGAAATAAAGGGCTCTGGAGTAACATTAGGGTCGGGAGTGATGTTAGTGTGTTAGTTTTTGTGATTTTAACATTTTTGTACGATTCCTCCTGCTGTCCATATGCTGTGGCTCTCAAATAGTGCTAATTATGGCGCATTATTGTCTACCGGTTTTTGTCGTATTTATATCCCATTTAAACCCCTTACCGCAATAAGATTACCTTGCTAATATCATGCAAACGCTTCTTCGTAGGTTTCCATGTATTACACCAAACCCTTCAAATAGTCGCTCGTATATTTCAGGTTTCAGAGGAAATACAAGAATGGTGAAGCGCTCTAGTGGTGCCGTCATGAACCTCCTTGATTCTGGTTGATCGTATGAACGCAACGCGCCTCTTGTGGGCCGTGCAATGCACGATGTTGAAACCAGTCAGACGGTCAAGAAGGAGCGTAGTGTCCACGGGAATGGCGTTAAAGATGCAGTCAAACGAAAACGAGAGAGACGAGGAGCATTGTTCGATGGACTGTGAATGAGCATTCACGCGAACAGAAAGGATGTGCAATGCATCATTCCGTGTGCAGCCGCGCCCTCAACAGAAGTCTCCGTTGCAAGGGATTATGCACTCGCCGGCTTTTACGATGTCTCATTAAACGCCCGTCAATTTCACCAATTCTCTCCCGCTTCCTTCTGATCGCGCCACGGCGCACACTGTTTCCAACTGACCAACAACCTGGCCATAATTAGAAGCTATGAATAAAACTCTACGGAAATGTGTATATTACAGTTTTTGAGATCGCTGATTACAAATTTTATGTCAAAAACTGGGAAATCAAAAATGGCGGATTCAATATGGCGGACCAAATATTTAAAAATATAGCAGACCTCTGTGAAACGTAGCATTTAAGTATTTTAGTAGTAGCTGATTATTTATTTGATGTCAAAATTTAAAAATTCAAAATGGTGGATCTAATATGTAATGTAATAGTTTAAAAATGATGTATTCGAGTGAAAGTGTGTTTAAGGATTTTAGACTTTCTGATTACGATTTTGATGTCAAAATTTTTAAAAAATCAAAAAAAAATCAATTTTATTTACTACGTAGTAAAATACTAAATGATAATTAATTAATGTTATATATGGATACACATAATCAATTATTTGTCACTCTGAATATTACTGTTTTTTTAAATCTGAACGCCAAGTAAACGGAATCGCTTGCCGCAGCCGAGCAGCAAAACAGGTCGGTTACGTACTCCATGAGTTACATGTTGATAAACCAAAAAGCGGCTAACATGAGCAGCTACAATTTGATTCACTGATAGGGAACAGTCGGAGCTTTCACATAAGCTAAATTGCAGAGCGGTACTAAACGGTTCAAAACTTATAGACCTCAATACGTAAAAAGATATACGTGGAAAAGGTTATGGTATATACGTTTACTCGTCAAAATATATGGAAAAGTAAACTTGCCTTAAGATGTATTATCCATTCGACAATACAGAAAAATCCAAGCAAAAATCCTATATTAAAAGAACACCGCTTTTACTGACAGAAATTTGCATCACAATCTCGCGTGTTTTTCGAATTTCAGATATCGGCAACTTCACCGTCGAATATGAGAAGGATATGAGGTCGGAATTTCTCAGTCATGCTGAAATATTATGCACCAAGGACATCTGTACACGATTTGATGAGAACAATCTCATGGTCAGCGTGAGAGCTTTCCATGTCGCGTGCCCGGGTTCGATTCCCAGTCGGGCAAGATTATAGTGTGCGTTTTCCTGGCAGTGTCCCAGTATATGTTGCTGTGTAACGATGAGAAACCTCACTTCTCAGGTTGAGAAGACCAGAATACAGCGTAGGGTGCCTATGTGCTAACCACAAGTACTACTTAACCCATGGCCGCGAGGCCGGGTCGCTGCTGGTAAAAAGAATTCGTCTAAGAATCAGCCAAAATGACAGTTCTCTAAACATGTGAACATCACATGAAATTCAGAGAGAAGTATCCCTCCGCTGCGACAGCTGTTCAGACACGCCTTTTGATGAAGTGTTTATCTTTGAACATGGCTCCCGTTAAGACATCATGGCTTCTCACTGTTAACAACCGTATAATTATAAAAAAAATGAATTGATAAAATGTAAATCAAGAAACGTTCTCGATCACAGCTCATCCTTTAACCGCAAAGGAGCAGGAACGACAATACGTGTCTGACATTCAAGACTCATTCTTCAAATAAACATAATACTTATCACACAAAAAGTAAATTCAATGTAATGTTTATTTTAAAAAATTTACAGAAGAGCACAGTAGCAGTGCACTTCCTAATTTCAATTATTTCGCGCGGCGAACTACATTTTCGTCGCGAACCCATCTCGATCAGGTTTTTGTTCAGTTTCCCCGATCCATTGACCAAGTGCTGAGATGGTCTCTTGTTTTGCTTCTGGTCGTAAATGTAGCTTCATTATGCGCTCGTTTTGTTAAACTCTCCTTTTGCTTATCGTAGTAAGGGTAGAGGTAAGGGCGAGTAGCTATTTTGTTAGCATTGCAGAAAAATCATACTTGCAATTCGTGTACCGATGCAAATAAGTTTTCTATAACTCAGTAACTAAAATGGCTATTTTTCAAATATTGCTAATCATGTGATTTTTAAAATTTATTTTTATTTACTTATGTTAAGCTTTTATTCATCTTTCAACTATTTATAGTTAAAATGACGGGAAGAGATTCTGGAACTCTGAAGATAACGTGCGCAGATAATCTTCCCCCCCTCCTACGTCACATAGTTTTTTGTTGTTGTTTTTTTTGTGAATAAATCTAAACGGTTCATTCTCATAAAAATCACTCTATAGTCCCTCGCCCGTAACGGACTGACGCGCTTAGAACATACAATCGCAAAGCGCGAAGTTCGATTTTTTTTTTTTAATTACGGCCAGGTTTTTGCTCAGTTGGAACCAGTGTGCGGCGATTGCATGCAGCGACGGCGGCGCCCCTTGGCGAAGTCGAACCTCAGACGCCCGCGTTCTCCGCCGTCTGCTGTGACATGAAGAGCTCCGTGCGGAGTGGACGCGCAGGCTCCCCCCAAATCGTCGTTCCTGCAAGTCACTCCGCGTCCTATTATTTTCAGCGGAACGTTCCTCCTCCCCCTCCTCCTCTTCTTCTTTGTTGCTTTTTCTCGTCTCACGCCCACGATTTGGGCAATTATAATAATTATTTGGGTGTTTCTGAAACAGACTTGCTGGCGCGTTTGCAAATCGGATGATCTTCAGTCCTTGGCGAGACGATGTCTTAATACGAGCGAATTTTGAAGCAGGTTCTTGAACTGATGCTACGGTCTCAAAAGCATGTGTGTTAGGTAATGAATTTTAATTCTTCCCTTCGGTGTATTGCAAAAAAAAATTATAGGACGGGCGTTTTGTAAACGCTTCAAAACAACGCTGCTCGGCCTATTCAAAACTCTTTCCATTCACATATCTTCGACATTGCTTAGAGAGAAATAAGAGACGAGTTTCTTCTTTTCAAGAAATTAGTTAATGTTATCATTAAATATTGATTAATGACCTGAAATCTTGTGTACATGATGGACTAATTTTATTTCACGCAGTTTTTGAGTGTGCATTCGTATATTCTTCAAAATTGCTGTCATAAATTGTAGAGCTTTAATAACTTTTTTATTACTCTCTTCATCTAAACAGACCTTATGGCTAATTGTCTAAAATTCAAAATGTTATCGTCAATGTGTAATTATACAAAAGAAATCCTAAATCATAAATAAACGAAATTAACGATATAAGAAAACAAAATAATAAGAAATTATTAAGTTCAATTATTAAGTTATAAGTTACAAGATAAGTGTGTTTACACGGCGATTTGTTTTATTAAGGTAAAATTTCAGAAAATTATATCTTTTACAGTTATTCCCTATTACAGTTGTTTAAAAAACAGCATTCTCGTGTCGAGCGCACTGAATTCGAATTGCGAAACATGGAAATGTTACACGGATTTGGGTAGATCTGAAATGAGAAAAGGGTCTTTGCTTCGGTTCCTTTTCTTCTGAAATACGCCATCTCTTTTTCAACCGACATTAGATTGACGAGGCCGAGACTACTGAAAGGAGGAAAGCACAAAGGTCTCGTCTCGTGATCGATTGGCCTGCGAATTCACCGTGAAGTGGACGGTATCAACCCTTGAAGTCTTTCACATCCCGTCAATGAAAGTCATAGACGATCAGTGATCAACTTACAGCTACTTTTATCTTTAAAATGCGTGAGATTCATTCATAGAGTCTGTTCTATTCAGCATTGAAAGAAAAAACTGTTTATAATATGAAAAGTATATAGTCGCGATGAAATGTTAATTCACTATCGAAAATTCTTGTTTGCTTTCTCGTATACTACCATCGTAGTAGAGAGTATTTTAATGCCGTTTTTCGACATACAATTCTTTTTGTGAGTCCTTGATATCGAAAAATGTTTAATGAACGCTCCTGTATGTAGCAAATGACGTTATCTAATAGGTTATGTAGTGTAATTTTGTGAGTCCGTCATATCGAAAAGAATTGTTTCGTCAAAATGTGTCTCGTCTGACAGCGTTTTTGTCTATCCTATCTGACCTAAGCATTATTCCTAAAGTACATCACTTTAGATCACTTTTCTGTCTCTTACAAATCCAAAACAATCTTAACAATTAATATTTCGAAACAAATTAAAGTTCTTGGAGATGTGAGGCATTACACTCTTACTAATAGAAGTTAGTGAGAAGGGTTTGCCGAGAGAACGCAATAGATTCTGCCATGTGCAAATGCATCCCGCAAAACACGACCCTCTTCTTGGTATTAGCTTACGCATCAGCGTGCGTAACTCTTGTGCGGACATTAGTCAATAACCAAATCGGCTTTTGTGTTGCACTACGCCCACGGAATATCAGAGGGGAGTGCTTGTCTTCTTTATCTTATAAAGAGGACGTGTCGAGCTAATTGTTTTAGCGTTGCCAGAGTTTTGTTGGTTTGAAAGCCTTGATAGGCATCGTTAAACGAAAGTCGTCTCAAGCATTGAGTGAAGGACTGGATATCAAGTTCGTTTCTCTGTACTTTCAATCGTTTCCGAAACGGAGAGCCGTGGAACTTCGTTCTGTACTAATTCAAGTGTATCCTTGTACTTCTGTGGAGTAGGTGTCCACAGGCCGGCAACACGTTTTATAGAGTGCCAAGCAAAGTTCCAAGAGGAGAGTAGGTTCCCTCAAAAGAGGTTGTAAGAGTCGAACTCTTTCCTCTAATTTTGATCGAATTCGCCTGACGTGTAAATGCCAGCGCATCTATCGATCAAATGTGACGCCTAAGTAAGTCGCCTTACGCGCCCATGTCAGTTTTTGTGTGCCAAGTGTAATTTGTTTTGGTGGTGTAAAACGTTTATTGTATTTGTTTAGGGCGGCTGTAACAGATTGCTTGCGACTTGTCTGCTGAAAAAGTCAAGTGGTTTTGTTGCGCCCACTTCAGTGTCGGGTTCATCTATTTTTGAAGTTTTTGAAGCCACTGTCGCCTTTGGATCGTATTATTTATTAACATTTTGTACATTCTCGCATACAGCTTACGTAGTATACTTCAAGGTTAAAATATACGCAATGTATTTTAAGGTTAAAATACGTATGTTTATGTTTCCAAATACACAGAATGTCTTAATACACTTAATTCAATACCATAAATGTATTTTCATTTAAACATTTGGTTAAAAAATATTTTCCAGCTTCGTTTATTTACAAGATTAAGTGGCATTCGAAGTGTAAGAAAGGCATAAATTGTCACATTATGATATTAAATAACGATTACGTAATGTTGCAAAAAGGTATGTGCTATTGTAGCCCCTCTAGTTTTAACATTACATGTTAGTTTTAGTTCCGAAGCAAAACAAGAGGTCATCTCAGCATTTGCGCAAAGGATCAGGGAACTAGAAGAAAATTCTGATCGAGATGGGGGTCATTGCCCCCAGAAGCTGAAGTAGATTATTTTTTTGCAGGCATATGTATTATTTTCAAAATTGTGCAGTACAAATGGTAACTAATTTATTAAATGGCATTGTTAAAATAAATATGATTTTCCTTTTTGGCGGTCAGTACAATCTCTATTATATAAAAAAAGGCAGCAAAAGATTTTATTTGTCACTTAAACAAAAATCGATACACAAGTTTAATTTCCTCTGTCAGTGTGTTGTAAACTAACATACATGTATGTAGATTTCTTGTAGTAAGCTTCTGACACCTGATAAATATAATTTATATGACACTTACGGCAATTATAAATATCTGTATTGTATGAAAATATGTTCGGTCTCAGTAATATCCCTCCATTGCTAGAGGCGTTTTCAGGCAAGTGATATATGACGGAAATTGTTGAAGTTGTAATTTTACCGGGCCGTTCAGACTGGCTTCTTCCACATGTGACACGTATGACACTGCCACTGTGAGTTTTACGCCCTTCGAAAATCGTCGCACCTCAGCCGAGGCGAAACAGCGCTTTGAGATCAACAAGATAACTCGTACTCGTTCATTGAGAAAAATACAATACTGCACCACTCGTTGTAAATTGTAATAATTATATATCTTCCCTTAAAAGTGAAAGTTTGTATGAAACATTTTATTTCGCCACTACACCCCTACTATGGTTCAACAGGTCGTTTTTGAGTGAGAAAATAAGCTTGAACATTTCAAGTGGCAAAATACGTAATACATTTTTCATTGAAACTTCAGTAATTGCGCGTGCGGTATTTGGATATCCCAATGTCTTTTCTTTTTGTCTTATTTCTTAGTGAAGGTTTTCCTACATGCTGGTTTAAATAATATTTTATTGAAACTAAGAATTTTATCCTCTTTCGTAGATGATTGTAATATATAAATTAATACTTGGGTGACTGGATACACTAGCTAGTTGAATTAAAGAAATAAAAGCTAGCATCCACAGTCAATTTATTTTTTCTTGAATGTAATCCTCCCATGCTCAGTGTCTTCAAGAAAAGTTTTTATCAATTAATATACAACACAAAATCTGAAGTTTATATATAATACAAAATCTGAAGTTAAAAAATAAGTTGTTTGTGGATAATTATTTCCTTTGCTAATTAAACACCATGGAACTCCACAATATTTCCAGTGCTTCTACAAAAAATAATATTTGTGTAAATTAAATTTTGTTGGAAGTTCACAATATTGAGGAATGGAAATGCATCCCTTTCTATCTCCTCTCTAAATTACGTCTACATGAACTACTTTTTGCGAGTCTCTTGAAACCTCACTTCCCAGAGCAGTCATTGTCTCCTCTCGTTAACACCAATGACACGATAAACGCGCTCTGACACAGTTGTCACGCATATCTGTTTTGTGCACCCCCAACAAACCCGAGAAGCTAGTGATTTCGTCAGTTTTTCAAGATGGTGGTGTCACAGGTCACAGTAAGTTACCAGGAACCAGCTGCTACTTGAAATTTCCGTGTCTTCTCCTCCTCGGATCTTCTTACCTCGTTTTTCTTTCCTGGTTCTTTAAATTTTCTGAGAATTGTAGGTTAACACGAAGAAACTAATGTCAAACATTTCTAGATGGATCCTATAAAACGTTATTTAATTCCAAAGGTCAATCTGCTTAATCATTTAATATCATGTTATTTACTGTACGCGCAGGTTTTCTTGATATTCCGAAAAGTGGCCATTGGGGAGAGGAAGGCTTTGCCTACGTCACAGCTTAAACGGGAGGGGTGCCAACAGTTAAAGGAAACTCCGCATGCCACTAGACATTGGATTAACTTAAACATGACAGAAAGTTAATACGAGTCATTGGAATATCTGCCGTGTTCACTTTCCCTGGTCGCATCCACTTAAGCGTTTACAGTAAGGTCTTCAACTTCTATTTCACGTATGTATTCTATCTTTAAGTAGACGTCACATTTCTGCATGTTCACAATTATTGGGTGGCAGATTTCCAACCCTTTCAGAGGTTTTCTTGTCAATAATGTAAACCTTTTCGTTAGTTTTATTAATACCTATATTTGTAACAATTTCTACAAAACATTTTGTCGTTGATTTAGATCACAGTCGATTACCCAGAAAGTATAAGCTAACCATAAATTCTGGCAGATAAATAACCTGAAGTCGTTTACAGAAAAATGATAACAAAATCTACACAAACGCATAAAATATAAAAGCATATTCGCAACTACTAATAAATGCACTGCACAAATAAGTTTGTTTGAAGCTACTAGAATGTTTACGGTGACAGCAGCCTTGGAAACTGATAGGTGAAAACTTTCGAGTCCTAACTTTCTCAGTAGGCCTTGCCAATCAGTTTTAGAGGGCTTGATTATCATGAAAACTTTCGCATATCAAGATAAGTTTTTACGTGAAACTGTCTGCTTCCTACACATCTTAGTGGATATGGTAAATTAAAATTTAGAAACTTTATTTCAAATATATTTATTAAAAAAGCTTTTCTTGCAGGAGATGACAACATAGATTGCAATTATTGGCATCACCGCTGATGTTTTACTTCTGCTAGAACCATTTAGAAGGGTCAACAACTACTGAAGAGAGAAAATTGAAAATGTTCTTGAGGCTTCTTGTAGAGTACTCCCGAAAATTAAAATACCCATTTCAAATTCAAAGGACCGTGGCATCACCAGATCAATCTGAGAATATCAATTTTTGTAAAAATCGTGCTAACAATTTTGCCGCAAGCGTAAAAATGATAATAAAAAACGTAAAAAAAAAACCTAAACCGAAACATTTTATTTGTCAAAACCAAATCATTATTTGGCACATTTTATACCTCGTCACACCCGCAACTTTCATGATTGATTGTTAGAGATTCCGGGCGCGTCAACTGGTATGGTATTTTGTCCCGTAAGTGTAGTGTGTGGTTTCCTCGGGATGTGGCGATGGTCTTCCCCCGCTTCGTGGCGAGATCCGGCGCCGACCTTCCACCGGCTAGCAGGGTTTCCCCTAACCAAATATCTCCTCCCTGCGGGGCACCGCCCCAGCCGGGACAAGCTCTAAGCTCCCGCCCGGCGTCTCGGTGCATGTGTGGTAGTGTAATGTGTGTGTGTAAATAAGGGGAGATGATGGGACAAGGAAGAGGAAGGAAAGATGGCGTGCGGTCCGTGGCCCGTTTGTTAGGGTACTACTCCGGCAGTCGCCTTGTGCTGATCGTAGAAACCACGGACAACGACCGATCAGAGCATCCAGTTGTTAGAATTGCTCACCTAAGCTTCCGCGGCTCGAAACCATAAATTCTTGGCTCTCCAGGAGACGCCGCGTCGTTGGCCGAGAGGCCGACCTTCCGCCTGACATGTCGCAGGCTTCCTCAGGGCAGTGACGAGTTGACATCTCGGCCAACGACGCGGCGTCTCCCGGAGAGCCAAGATTTTATAGTTGTTAGAATTATCCTTCAGACAGAGACTGAATTCAACCTAGAAATTAAGTTTATTTGTTTGTTTATTTATTTGTTTATTTATTTATTTTACGTAAAAACAGTTAAACTGTGTGTGGTATGCTACAGGAAGAAGTGAATCCTGTGCACGTTTTCATAATTCCCTTCCCTAAGCCACATACTAGTGGAGATTTGCATACAGAAAGGAATTAGCGTTTTTTGCTAGTATTCTTAACAAAAATGTTCGCTCTTATATAATAAAATATATTTTCAATGGAAAATCAGCTATATATTTGGGCTCTTATCGCTGATCATGTCCTTTGTGAAGGAATAATACTTCCTGATGCGACACAATTGTCAACGATAATTTCGATAACTGTATTTCCCAATGAATTCTAGAAGACCACACAAATAATGAAGTTAAATGTATGACCAGAAGCAAAACAATGGGCCATCTCAGCATTTGCTCAATGATCATGGAAACTATAACCTGAACGAGATGGGGGTCATTGACCCAGAAGCTGAAATACAAGAGTTGTTACAGGTTGTTTAGAATTACACAGTCCAAATGGTAAATAATACATTAAATATTGTTAAAATTGATATAACTTTTCTTTTTGATGCTCAATTTGGTCTCTAATTGTATAGAAAAAGTTATGTAGCAGAAAAGATTTTACTTGCGCTCAAGCTTTTGTATCGTATTTAATCGTTTCATGTCATCTGGCAAAGTTTTTTGTGAAATACTGTACATTTTTGTATGTTAATTTTTTGTAGTGAGATCTGGATACTGACACCTGAAAAATATAACTACGTCGAGTGTTGTCGTTATAGACACCGGCGTTTGCTGAAAATATATTCCCACTCTTAAGTTATTTTTGACAAAAATCACTGATTTGTAAATCAAGAGATAAGGTAATGGTAAAATACCTAGATTAATAAAAAGCAGCTTACAAAAATCACGTGGGTGGAATTTGCTTATTATTCGAATACTGTTTTGTTTTTCTTGCAATCTAAAAGTCTGGGAGCTATAATATACATTTCCTCAAAATATTACACCATTTCTCAGGCGGGAATGAACATTCGCTAAATATACACAATGAGTAGTATAAAGGCTGTCTGAATTCGAAAGAATTCTGACGCGTAGCATAATGAACTTAATTTTGTGTTCAGTTCAGTTACATGGACGTTCCACTTGAGGTTTCAATTGAGAGTCCTAAAAAGTTTCACATCCTTCACATCGCTAAATGAGCTTCGTTCTTCATCGCTTCTCCCATGAACGAACTGCAGTCCTGGTTCATGGGCGCCACCAGCACAAAATTATTAGGGGAGAGATGATTCAATAGATAAGATACAGATTATTAATCGCGCTACTTTTCTTGAACGACTGTCTTGCTTCTCCTTCTCTCGCACAATAAACAGTTGAAGGCAAAAGCTCGCAGCGAGCATAGGCGACAACATTGCAATCACACCTTCACTGGCGCGAAGTAGAAACTATTTTCTGTTGAAACCGAGAACTTCTGCCCATGATTTTCTCCAAAAAATCTAAATGACCGAAGCAGGTGAAGATCCATCATAGATGATACATCAGAACTCCTCAAAAACAACGCAAATTATTGAGAAATTTGCCAAGGCACGACTGATTTTCCAGAGATTGGCATTGCTTCATAAAATCTAGTGACCGATTTCGTAACTAATACCCCCTCTCTACCCGCATTTCTTCAATCCATCGTTCAAGAAAAGTTGCGCGAGTAATACCGAGGAATCCCCTCCAATTTACCCCAAATATACCAAAAAAATATTGGGTGACGCGACTCTCAGGCCGGGACGCGATGCCCTGGATTCCGAGCATTGTACGCAACCCGCGCGCTTACTCAGCGCGGACGACGCGACGAGTGGAGAGAGTGGGGGAAGACCGACAAAAGACGGTCAGGTGGCGACAAAGGATGCGCGTATAATGATCGTTGCTAATAGTGATGGCTTCGGACAAAGAAATCAATGCCGTAGCTGATGGGAACGCCGGACGAATGGAGTGGGTAGGCGAGTGTGGCGGCCGGCCAGGGCGCCACATTTTTATGGCCAGTAAAAAGAAACTAAGTTAGGGACCAATTTTCTCACAACGCTGCCGTGACGATGGCGAATCATCCGCTACCTCAATCAGGCGGTAGTAGTACGTTTGGAATGGTCACTCGGTGACTAACAAGTCGTTCCTTGCTCGTGGTCAAGTGCTACCTTTGATCGACGATGATCGTGGTTATTGCTCGAGCCTCGCTGTCTCCACCGACTCCATTTCCGCTGCTATTGTTATCGCTGCAACCTGCAAATGGTTCGCGCACCTACATTAGCGTGTGCCCTCACACACACTCACACAGATACAAATACTCACCCGAACACCCTCACTCTCACGTGCTGCTAGCTTTGGTCTAAAGCTAGCAACGTCCACCTAGAAAATACAACTAGCCCATATTTTCCAAATATCTGGAATGTACAAAAAGAAACTGGTAGCATACATTCTTATATACACGAGAACTCAAAAACCTCTGAAAAAGAATTTGAAACCCTACACAAAATTAAATGCTAATTTTGGGCTGTATGAAAAACGTAGCTTTATTTGGAACAACCCACATTTTGGGCAAAGTATTGTAGAGGCGTTGAGGTATACAATACAATGCAAATTAATTTTGTAAGTAATGTAAGAAGACTAAAATGGAAAACAACAGCAATAATAATAATAATAATAATAATAATAATAATAATAATAATAATAAACTAGTGGTGCTACAGAATGGCACAGACTTTCCCGCATTCTTTTTCTATTTCCTTTGGTCTCGGCAAACTGTTCGAACTTGCTACATACCTGCTGCCATATATCGCCGACCAATGTCCTTTTTTTTTAAATTTCCTTAATTTTTCGGTTCCCTAATAGTAGAATGGAAATATTCTTTTAAGAATATTAAAGAACAGTAAAACCACTTCCTATATGGCAATATTCTTTGAAAAAATTGGAGCCGCTTTTAAGAAAAAAGCGTTTAAGCTTAAAGCTACAGTAAATTTGAAATTTGAAGCTCTTTTACTGAACTTTACGCCACATTAAAGAGTGCTATTAGCACTATCCTTTCAAAAAGTTTAAAGAAAAAAAATTGAGCCGTTTCGAGCGTTTCTGAAAATGCGGAAATTTGTCTGAACTTGAAACGTTTCTCTGAAAACTGTTGAGTTTTCAAGATTCTCTATATGACATTATTTAATGCACATGTACTCATAAATGTAATGTAAACAAATGTGAGTAATATTTATGAAATAAGTGTATAATGTGAATAAATATAAACGACGTTAGAGACAAGTCAAAAAATTATTTTTTGTATATTTTGTAAAACCAAAAGAATAGAGCAATTTAGCGTTTATGTCATCTTATAGAGTGCATTTAGGACAAAAAGTTTTGAGCCTTTTTGAGAAAATCTTGCTTTTGTAATTATTTAAAATTGCACAAACTGCACGCAATATTGTGCGAAATCTAAAATTTTCAAAAAAAGTTGACATGACCTTAATGGAAGAATAAATTATGGACAACAAATTCCACTTCAAGGGAAAATCTATCTTTAATTTTGTAGTTGTAGGAAGGCCTCGAAAAAAATGTAAAAAATTCTTAGTTAACCGTGAAAATCGGAACTACGCCACCTTTATAAGTTTATTTTACTATATTCTACAAGAAATTTAAAGAAAAAAATTGGAGCCGATTTTGAGAAAATTTTGAAAATGTCCCAGGGGCTTCGTTTAAAGTAACTAATGACTAATTAATGACTAATGAATGATTTTCAAAATCGCAGAGCTTTGACTCAGACCATATGAACAGGGATTTCTTCAATTTGGAAAAAATCTTACGCGTGGTCTAGGCGCTAGTGTTGTTCACATACACCAGACAGACGGATGGATGGACGGACGTTTTGAGAAAAAACACTTTTTCGGTATCAGGGGACCCCAAAACGTGTATTTCCATTGAAATCTCAAAATCAATTTTCCGCAGCATTATATAACTTTCCTTATTCTACATACATTGTATATTACTCCGTATGTACGTATGTATACGGGAAAGAAAAAATAGCCGTCATATGGGCTTGGTGCCAGGCTGGGCCAGGAAATTAGTGTCTAATTTTAGATTTGGGAGGTTTTATGCATGGAACAGAATATGCAAAGTTTTTAATTGAAGTTTATAATGAAATATGTGCAGGTTTATGGGTTTTCTTTATTTTTTATTTTTAGTGTGGAATGTATGGTTTAACAGGAAAACTTTCAGTTTGTAATTGAAAGTGTATATTGGGTTCAGGCTATTAAAGTGATTAGGGAGTTCGTTAAATAGTATAAGACCTTCTATAAGGGTGCGATACTTTCGTGAAAAAGTTAAGTTTCACTGTCATGGACATTCAAATTTCTTTTTGTCTAGTATCATAATTATGAATATCTATGTTTAGAGTAACAGAATCCTTGTTTCTCGTAAGGGTCTTCTTTACAAAGATATTTCAAATATATATGTATGGGAGTTGTGAGGATTTGTAATATTTTGAACAGTGGTTTACAGGACTTCAAGCTTGTATGCTTGTGAGGGTATGTCATTGTTCTCAATATTAGTTAGAATGAGTGAATACTGTCCGGAGAAATTTCCACAGAATATGATTCCGTATATTAGATTGAATGAACATTTTCAAAGTACCCATTCTGTATTGTATCTATGTTAAATTTGATTTAAGGTTATATGTGGCATATCATGACTTGGTAAGCTTGCTTGAGATCTGTGATGTGAGAATTCCATTTTAGATCTAAATTAGTCAATCCAGGGAGGGTTATTTTTGGAGCTATTTTTACAGGCTCGTTTTTTATGAACAAGTGTGCAAGTGACTTTTCTTTAGAGAGTGGATTCCTCAAGTTTAGGTGGTGGTTTTTTCTTGTTTATAATGAGTTTATTTTTCTGGACCTATTTTACTAGAGCCTTTAGAACAGAGCTTCTTTTTGTAAAGTTTGTTGGGTATTTGCTTTAATAATGTTTATGTCATCTGCAAGTAGGACTATTTTGTTATTTTGCAGTCAGTAGGGATATGTCATTGGTGACCAAAAGAAATAGTATAGGTCCTGGAATTTATCCTTGTCACATAATCAGCGATCAGACTAGGTGGGAAAAATGGGTTGAAAACTTATCTCTAATAGTGATTGTAAACCTCTCATTAAATTAGTCTTCTAGTATTAATACTTACACAAACAATATGTTGTCCTTTTTGTTTTTTTCTGTTTTCCCTATTATAAATGTACAGATTTTTTTAACTTCCCTATAGATATATCCCACACATCTCGTGTTGTGTGTGCACTCTCTCTGCTTAAGATTTTAAGATATATTGTAACTTTCAAGGCTATTTTTCAACAATAGTGATTCTTGTGGTTTACATGTTTTCTGTATAACTTCAATCACTTTTGGGTACCCCGATTTATGGGCTGGAACTTTTTTCTTTTTTCTTCCAGGAGCTTAAAATTAGCCTTTCATTTTGGGTAAGAATTCATAATTTTGCTACTTGAGTTTTCATGATTATTAACCCACATGAAACATATATAACCCACTTTCTCTGCATAGCCCTGATTTTTTGAGAATATGAGTTTAGGAAAAAATTACTACAAGCCTAAAACTAGCCTTTAATTTTGTAAGGGTTTTATATATTTTCTGAAGCTTTGAGTTTTCGTGTTTATTAGACCATACCTGTTCCTGTTTCCTCTTTCTTTGTACAGCCCTGATTTTTTAAAAATATTGGCTGAATTTTTGTTGACTTACTACTTGTCAACAAACCAAAATTGTATCTTCTAGGTGAGCACTGCTAGTTTTAGGTGCAATGATTAGATAATCGATAGTTTAATTTTTGTAAGTTTATAAGAAGTAAAAACATTAAAAATATTATGTATCAACAGCACAAATCTTTGTGGAGTCCTCATAAGATATGGCAGGAAGATTTGTGAAAGTTAATGCAAATAACATTTGTTAACACTTAATGAATTCTGATATTTAATTTCAACCATTATCAATATGCATACAGATGAATGTCAACCTATGAATGTTCTATTAATTTACTTCTTGAATTTGTTTTCAATCCTCTCTTTCAATAATGATGGATACAATACTTCCAAAACTCTCTTCAATAATGTAAGATATTTTTGTACTAATTTGCAAATTTTATTTCATCAATAGATGGAGGCATCCTAAATGAAACAAATAAGCAAGTTTTGTCATTCTTAAATGCCAATGTCGATTTGGCCGTGATCACTAAGGCATTTTACTTTCCTGGCCAGGGTGTACACATGACTTGGGTTGGTTGGGATCTTAATTGAAATCCATAATCAGCTGCTATATGCCTGTGGTTAAGTCGGAGGTAGGTGCTGGTGTAAAGCAAACTGTGGTTCGTCTGCACTGAAGTTGACAGGGCATATGCAGCTAAGTTCTAATGATTCTGCTTATAGAAAAAAAAATGCTCATAAAAACCAATGGGTTGAAGCACTCTAATAATAAATATTTAGCAACATAACTATTGGTTAGTACCAATGTTGCAAAAACATGCTGTCAGAAGGCTCCAACAGCTCCAGTGCAAGCTCAAACACAAGTGAGCACTATGAGCACAAAATTACCTTGGGTATTAAGAGGGTTAACACCAGTAATACTGTGGATTAGGAATTACGAACACATGGGGTGTGTTAGATCTTTTATGGCATTAATAATTGAAATAATAACAATGTTCTAAATATTTCATTAGAACTAACTACAAAGAAAAATTTAAAAAGGAAATGAGCTTTTAGTATTATTAAATCCCTAGGAAATAAATTAAACTGTTTATTAATATTTAAATCATTTTTGTAACAATTTAAATACAAAAAGAAACCAATTTGTAGAAAACAGCACTTCGTCAAAAGGAAATAACTGTTTACTATGAAAATAACTGAAAGACTACACATCAAAAATTACTGAACAGTAAAATGGAAAATCAAGTTTTTTCTTAAGTATCTGTAATTTCATATCAATGTCTTTAACTCCTAAGTTTCATTTTACTTATAAATGCATATGTAAAATATAACCAGACACAAAGAGTTATTTTGAATTATACATTACTAATTGTTACTACACATTTCTTTAGTCCATAACACAACTTTCCTCTCTTTAGAAACATAATTAACAAGCTAAAGAGCTGTTTTTAATCTATTGAACACTCAGCACCAACTTTTGTTAAAGCATCTTTCAGTTTTTCTGCTTCATCTTTTCCAATATCAGCTTTAATTACAGCAGGAGCACTTTCAACAAATTTTTTCGCCTAGAACAAGATACAAACATGTGGTAATGTAAGGGAGCGAGAAAGAGAGTAAAAAGAAAGACAGCTGGATTCGAATTTTCTACTTGACTTATTTTCTGAATGAAAGGAATATTTCTAGAAAGAGTAGTAACATAAGTTGTTTAGTTTTTATCAAAGAACAGTTTGATTTTTAAAAATCCTCTTAAATTGTAACAAAAGACTATTCCTCTCTAAAAAGTCAAATGGATAAAAAGAAAATTTGCAAACCTGAACTAAATTCATTCCCTCCATAAGATTCTTCAGTTCTTTAATAAGGGCAATTTTCTGTTTTTCATCATACTTTTCAAGTTTAACAGTAAAACTTGTTTTCACTGTTTTTGGAGCAGCTTCCTCTTCCTGAGACAAATTATTACACAGATAAATCTCTCACACATAGATTATGACTTAGGTTATGAGAAAATATAGATGAAAAGCATTTTTACCTCAGCAGGTGCTGCACCAAATGATGGCATAGCTCCCATGGCCATCACTGGAGCATCAGGTAAATTCAGTCTTTTCTTCAGTGCTTGACTTAATTCAGAAACCTCTAGTAAATTTAAATTTGTAATTGATGATACTAGCTGTTCAATCTTTGGGCTAAGTGGTTTATTTGGGGCATCAGGGGCTGGTGTTTGCAAAGGAGTCACTGTTGTTGTTGCTGCTGCTGCTGCTACTGCTGCTTCCTGCCTTAAGGTCGTTCTGAAAAGTGGGCGATATAACTACCGTTAAATTGATGTTAATAAATATGTAACAATTTTGAGGTTATAAAATTCAATGTACTTACGCGTTCGATATTCTTCTCGTATAACGTACAGAAGAACGTACGAAGTGCCGAAGAGAATGCATATTATAATCTGTATTTGAGAGCGCCAGTAATTTCCAATCCTAGGAAGAGTTTACCTACACAACACCTTCCTTTGTACAAAATCACACACACCAGGGTAGGATAAAATGCGCCGGACCGCAATGCACAAAGCACTGTGGTGAACTTGGCAGTGCTATGTTAGCAGCACTGCTAGAATATTTCAGTATATTGGTAGAACAGTGAAACAACTGAGCGTGAAAAAAACTTGGCGGGTTAATCAATTCACTTGACACAATTTTCAATAAGTCATTAACTAATAAAGGTAGATACTGTCCACTGATTGAAGAATACTGTGAAAAATTAACAGAATCTGGATAAAATATATATTGTATAATTTATTCTTCAAAACTGAAGACCATTTTCAAAGTAGAAGACAAATGCAGCGCATCGTTTCGCTGAGTCGTCGTCGTGGCGGTAAGAATACGAGAATAGGAGGAATCATCAAGGTGAGAAACCACCAATATTGTTAGGGAGACGACCATTAATCTAATAATACTAAAGGGGGAGGTGTTGAGGCAGTGTTATGCTGCGTTTCATTGGGGCACGGGAAGTAAACTTATTGTTGTGTAATTCTGATATTTAGTATTTTTTTTAAATTCCTTACAGAAATAATCCCTTTTCTTCAATCTTGCACTAAGCCAATAAATCAATTGTATACAAATTAAAAAACGTATGATGTATAAATTGATATAATAGAAATATTTTTTCAGCAATGCTAAATTAATTGAATCTTTCAAAAGCTTTTGATGTTATTGATCACAACATTTTACTTTCAAAATTACCTTCAAAATTCATAGTATTGCTCTGGATTGGTTATGTCTAACAATGATCTGAGAGATTAGAAATACTGTATTGGAATACTCACTCTGGAATTTACTCACTTTTCCGATTCATTGCCATTTGCACGTAGGGTCCCACAGGTTTGATTTTAGGCCCTATTCTCTTCCTTCAATTCGCGAGTGATATGCTCTCGAGGATTCAACACAAAAGAACAGTTCTCTTTACATCACAATAAACATTTCTGTGCATAAAATCATTATCTATTCATATGTCATATTGTTCATTTTCATAATAAGGGTCCCCGTAAACTACATTTATGATTAGCAAGGTTTGTTTTTTGTTTAACATATTTTGAGCTAGTGGTATCCAGTACTCAATAATGTCTTTGTCGACAGAAAGATTATTCTGATACATTTTCATTTAAAATTTCTGAAAATATATTATTCTGTAAATGTCCTACTATCTGTAGAATTTTTTTTTAATACTTCCTACAAAACTTCAGCCTGTCGTTGATGATGCGTGTGTCCATGCTGTTTTACAATATGTTTTACTTGAGTTCAGATGAACACAAATACACAGATGTGTGTATTCATTCTGAAGAATTCAAGACTTCAAGAAATATCTTTAGTAGTAAGTTAAAAGTATTGGAATCACCTTGACAATACAATCTTGAATTTGTAGTCCGAAAATCCTTGCTTATGGTTCTTTTGAGTGTTATATCTTACACAAAATACGATTAAGGTGTTTTAGCACTGTTTCGAAGATGGTTAAGATTGCTTGTATATTCTCGCCACCTACACCAATTTTGTACCTGAAATTTTGGATGTGTGTATGGATGGAAGTTTGCACAACTTTCACAGATTAGAAGCTTTAAAGCTGAAACTTGGTAAACATGTCAGGAGTAAGAACTACTTATGTTATTTAAGGGATCATTAAGATATTTTAATTTTTGAGGGTGCATTTTATGAATCCCTTGTAACACCTTCAAAATTTTCTGTAAAATGGCTGTAATTTTTTTCTTTAAGTTTTTTTATAGACAACCTGAATGTGCCAGCAACCATCACATGGTAATGGGAAAGGTATGTTTTACGAATGTAAAGACAACCACTCCAAAAATAGACGATGAGCTTATAGAGAACAAGGAATCGATTTTCAAGACAGGCTTCTTGATTGGGTTTAGTGTGAAACATGCTCTACCATAATGAACTGAGAAACACATTAAATTTGGAAAAGGGGGCCAATCACACAGGAATGTGTCAACACTTGAAGGGAAGTATTTTGAAAGCAGGTAAGGAAGCCCTTTGAGAAGAAGAAAGAAAAAGGAAATATATGAAAAAGTTTTCTGAGAATATAGAAGAAATTATTCAAGAGAAGAAAAAGGCATATATGAAATGGTTAAATCATAAAACACCAGAGTTCAGAGAAAAATATGTTCTTTTTCCAGAGAAAGATAAATCAGGTATAAGAATGGAAAAATATTAACATTGAGACAGGTTATGTACATACATCGGTAGAACACTAGAATAAAATAAATCATCTGAAGCCTGAAAAAAATATGAAGAAATTGAGAAGAAATAATGAGTGTAAAAGCATGGTGCAAATAATCCCCTCTCAAAAATGGATACACCACTAATGGATACACCACCCAATGCTTCTACAAGGAAGTAGAAAAACAAATTTGAAATAATTGAAGATTATATTAAGAAAGCACTATGCAAATCAAAAATTAATAAAACCCCAGGACCAGAAAACATAAGAATGGAGCTCTTGAAATACAGCAGAGATGTGGTTGTGAGATACTTAAAGAAAATGTTCAATAAGATAGAAGTAGGAGAGGATCTACCTGTAGAACGGAACACATCTTACACCCTTCAATATTTAAGAAGGAAGACAAGCAATCATGTCGGAATTACAGGGGAATAAGTATCATACCGTCAATAGAAATATTGTTTTCTAGTATTTTCAGGAAAAAAAATTGAAGACCTACCTGTTTTGAGTGAAGAGCACAGTGGTTTTAGTCAAGGACAATTATGCCTAGATAACATCAACTGTATCAGATAAGTTATAGCGAAACACAAAAGCAGAAGTAAAAATATTTGTGACCTTTATAGACGTCCAGAAGGCATATGATAGTGTTCCAAGAAAAAAAAAATATGAGAAACAATGAGAAGGGTTGATATAAAAGAAAAATAGATCAACACGGTTAAAAAACTACAAAAACACTAAAGCACAAATTAAAATTGGAGATAAGTTAACACGTTCTGTGTCCCTCCGAAAACATTAAAATATTTCCCCACATCCAAACGTTCCTAATTGTCAGAAAATTTTACAGTAATATTCTCAAAAAAAAAAAAAAAAAAAAAAAATTCAGCACGTCCTGGTATATTTCTAAATAACCATCCTAGGAAGTCCACATCAAAATCTGTGCAATAATGGGTAGTTCCATGGAAATATTTGCCATAGAAGTTGTAAATGTCTGTGACCCACATGTGGTTCATGGACATAGTAAAACCATAATTTGTTATGTTTTGTGAACATCATATTGATCACAAGACAGTGAAAATGTTAACTGGAAACATTCCAGTAAACCAGGGTGTAAAACAAGGATGGGGTTAAAACAAGGCAATAGGTTATCTCCTATTTTGCTTAATATCTACCTAGAACAAGCCCTACGTAACTGGTACAGGAAAATTTCAGGCACGGGAATAAAAATTGGAGGTGGTACCTTTTACTCCCTTCTATTTGCTGATGACCTAGTAATATTTGCTTGATGAGGATATGGTGTACATGCTACAAATACTAATAGAAAGAATATAATAAATTGGGATTATAAATAAATTTTAATAAAACTGAATGTACGTGCATTGAATAAGCTATTACAGATATAGACATGAATTGTAACAAAAAACCATTAAAAGCTATAATACCTTCAAATATCGTGGATCTTTTATAAACAACTTGGGTACATGTGCCACAGATATAAACTAAAGAGTAATTATGAGGAAAAAAGCAACCAAAGCTTTACACGCCATTTTATGAAATAACAATATTCACCAAGGTGTCAAAAGAAGGCTATTCCACTGTGTAATAGAAACTATAGTACTACGCAAAGCAGAAATGTGGCCAAAAATACAAAAAATAAGAGATAAGACTAGGACAGTAGAAATAGACTACATGAGAGGATTCCTACAACCTACTCGAAGGGACAGAGTGTGAAATGAAGAAATATGGAGGTTGAATGTAATTTGTTCTATTTCAAAGACCTTGAAAAATAGAGCATTACAATGGTATGGACATGTTAAAAGAAAGTCTGAAAACAAATGGCTACACAAGAGTTTAAAATGGCAACCACCTGAGAGGAGAAGACGAAGACCAGTTTTAGAATGGGAAAAATACATTCAGGAAGCTATGGAGGATATAATCGCATAACAGGAGAATGGGAGGACCGAGAGTTCTGGAGGGTGAAAACGGCAAGCTCCTAAGGAGAAAATGGCAAAGAATAAGTTTTCTTGTTCAAACAGAGGAATGAGCAATTATAAATATGATCTAGATCTGATTTTCATTAAAACCTCTGTAATTTTGAAAATGGCAAATGTTCCACTTTTACATGATGGCTATCACTTCTCTCAAAGATAAAAATGTACTTTTAAAAAAAGTTAGGTCAGCAGTAGGCCAAGCAATATTTAATTTTTAAAATGGATTTATAAATATTGTATTAATGTAATTACAAATTGTGAAAATTGATTTTGTTTGGTTGTAAATGTTCCATTAATTTAACATTACTTATTATATCCCTTTTTACATATTTATTACATAATTTTTTATCATTTTCTTGACATATCTATGTACACATTTTATCATTTCATTTTAACTAAAGCCCACATAGTTTCTGTTGTTTTTTTTTGAGTTATTTATGTATTCATCATCAGACATTTGTATGGCTTTTAATATTTCTTTTTTAACACTTCAAAGCAGAATGCCTTCATCAGACGGCATGTTTGTTCCACCTCTGCTTTCGGGAGCCACACCCAATGTTGGAGACTTTCCATGTATAGTGGAATGAAGTGTGGAGATATTTTGTAGCAATGCACTAAGGTAGTTTCCTGCTGCCATGCTGATGCACATTTAGCTTCACCCACTTTTGGATTCTACCTTTCAACCTAGGTCCTGGGTTGGAGGATTAAGTATGGCTGAGTATCATTTGAAGTAGTTTTCTATTTGGTAATTACAAGAACATTGTTTGTGAAGTTGTTCTGTTCTTTCAAAAACATTTTTTTTACCCTTTTTGTCTAAACTTTGCTGTTTTGGGTGTCATATTTTTGGTATTTGATAATTGTGATTACATTGCACTATTATGATTATAAGAATTTGAAGAGCTTATTAAGTTTCTTCATTAAAATTGTCTCTTATAAAATAAAGGAATCATGGTATTGCTTTTAGCTCTTTAGTTTTTTTCAAAAAATATTCATGATAAAAGTATCAATTATTCTATTGTGAAAATGATGGATACTCATTAAATTTCTTCAAACATTATTCTGTAGAAGCTAAATATTTGATAAAATATCTGTTATACATAAATCTGCATGCATGAAAAGTAAAAACTGCATTTCTATACTATTCAATTAATGTGCACATTGTGTTTTGTTTTTCTAAGAAATTAGAAGATAATTTGTTGGTTCTAAACTCTTTATATAAACTTTAAAATAAACAGGTATTTATTAAAAGAATGAAAGGGTTTTACTTACTCCATTCTTGTCCTTTTTACTGTGGGGTGATTGGCCATCCTACACCTCAATTTGCTATGAAACATGGGGTTTATATACCACAGGTTTTATCATGTTTTAACTTTTTATTTGAAAATTCAGAAACTAAGAACTGTTACATATTGACTAGTATATATTTAAACATTTATGTTTGTTTTACTTGATCTTGTATTATTTGCTTTGGAACTGTTTGAGTTTAAGCTATTTTCTTTTGTACAAAATATATTTTGAGAAAAATGAATTCTCACAGGTGTTGTGGATTTTCTTTTTAGTTGTCCATTCCAACAGAAATTTATCCACTTCATTGCTGGAAGCACTATGAGTAATATGCCACAGAGAATAATAAAAAATCCTGCCAAGTAGAAAGAAAGATCATAATCTCCTGATATATCATACAGCCAACCTGAAAAAATGAAATAGTATCAATATAAGTTGATAATTAACCCTCTTTTAAAGCTAACCATTACAGTAGTTGCTCTCATATGATGCCATAAATTGCTTGCAAAAAAGATCTTCACGTTGTTGAAAAGTGACAAATCTGGTGACTCTCCCTATCTATTTCAGCCAATATTTAAGAGTCAAAACAAATTTCTATGAGTAAATGCATAAAATATGAATTTCTAGAATTGAAATAGTAGTGACGACATGAATTCTTATAATTGAGGACATAACAATATGGTGAATTCCTAAAACTGAGATGTAAATGACAATGAGTGAATTCTCTGACTTTTTTGGTGTATTAGTACTTGACATTAGGATGTTCCTCTGCACGCATAAAAAGGTTTTAAAATTAGAGGACATAATCTTTGTATTATTGACTCAGAACAAATAAAATTTTGATGTCAATATTTTCTGTTTTAAGTAAATGAATAAAAATTTTCTAAAATTTATTTTGTATATTTAATCTCAAAAGAATATAAAAAAACAACAAATCTGTACATGATTTCATATGCTCTGGGATCTCTACCTTAATATGTATACTGCATTAAATTGAATTATGAATACTGGTAGCAACAATCATTTTAGAGAGAATTAATACGAAAATATTTGCTTCTATGTAATAAAAACTATTTGCAAAGGCAAATGAGCTACTGATTTTTGCCTCTAATCCCTTATCATGTCCTATGTGAAGGATTGGACTTAATGCCATAAGTACATGAACACTTATTTGAATAATTATATTCTTCACTCAGCTACTGAAAAAAAAGGGGGAAAAACAAAAGAAAAGAAAAGAAAAATTGCAGAAGCAAATCAAGGGTCCTTTTCAGCTTTTGCTAAATGAATTTGGAGAAACTGAATGAAAATCCTGATCAAGATAGCATCTAATTAACTTCTATTAATGTATAGGAATGTTCATTTGTCATTCATTTGAAAAATTTCCTCCATCTCAGAGTAGGTAAGAACAAGAATGTAACATTCGATATAGAAATAATGTATAAAAAATATGAAGCTTGAATTCTATTTCTGTAAGGCCATTCTAAAGAGTTGAAAGTTTACAATAAAGAAATCAAAAAATGTCTGGGGTTTACTTTTGCATTTCTTTAATAAACAGAATTTATTTTGTGGCCTAATTAAAAATCTTACCTATTTAAGCTAATGAGTTTCTGTTTACATAAAGATGAGAATTCTGGACATCAAATGTTGTTGTTTTATGCAATTCAGTAAACTTTCGTTCTTTCAATGCATACACTTCTGGTTGTTAGAGAGGGAATGGGACGAGATGGAAGAGGGAGAGAGAAGAGACAGATTGAGGAGGTACAAGATAGGAGATGGAGTGGGAGACAGTGCAGAGTAGTGCATGGAAAATTAAAAGATCAGTTGCATCCCTTCAAAAGGAAGGTTGGACCATTTTTACTGATAAGAACTAATGCAATTCATAAAGAAATGTGTTTGAGATTTTACTGAATGATGTTCCCAATTAGAAAAATTTTGTACATAAAATACTATTTGTACCTTAGTTTTGCGTGGAAGCATGGAGTGTTTTATATTGTTCAGCTCAAGTAAATGCAGTTACTTAAATTTCTTTAAGTACTCTATGTAAGTGTATTTTTAAAAATGTAGTAAATACATTTTTACTTTATTATAGGGCTTTAAATAACAAAAAATTTTGTTTTAGTCCACTTCCTCATTTTGTGGCTCAAAATGTGATGGAAAACGTTTATATCATGGCAAGGTATTAGTGTTGGTTGCACATTTTATTATGGAATTATCATTCATGTTTCCAAACTTTCAGAAGTATGTGAGCTCACAGTTATGTTTTACCTGCTAATGGAGGGCCAATAAGATTGGCAATTCCTTGCACCAGCAGTAGCAATCCATATGCATTTGTAAAGCGATCCAGGGTGATGAGTTCTACAAGAATAATTGATGCTAATGAGTAATTTGCAGAAATGGATAAGCCAAAACCACCAGCTACAATGCACAATCCTGTGTAACTGGATAGAAGGGGAACTAAACCTGTCACCACTCCACAAATGGCCATACAGATTGCGTACACAACACCAGCATTTACCCAAGATTGATCTCCAGCCCATCCTAGGACAATCTGTGAAAATAATAATTTATGACATTTTCAGGGAGCAATAACATATCATGTAAGCAGACATTTAAAAATACTTTCAGTCATATCAACACACAATAAATATAAAAAATCATCGTACAAAAAATATATCTGGAGCTTTCCTGGCTCATTATATAGGAAATGCAGAATGTGGCCACACAAGAATTGATGATTAGAAAAACATTAAATTTATTTCATTTCTATCTTACATAAAAATGAATTCTTTTGAGTTTTATATCTGTTATGTATTATCAAAGATAAATTTAACTTCTTCCATTTTGTTTTCTGTGACAGATCATTTAACATTGAATAATTTGACTTTACAAGAGAGTGCAATGTAATAACAAGTTCTTAAAAGAGCTTTCATTAAAAAGTGTTAAGAACTTTGAAAACTTTAACTGATTTTAACTTTGTTGTGTGTGCAGAAAAGTTTGAAGATAGCTTGATACGTTTCATGTTTCACTTCATGTCAAGAATGTGTCAGATC
Source organism: Gryllus bimaculatus (assembly GCA_017312745.1). Lineage (NCBI taxonomy): Eukaryota > Metazoa > Arthropoda > Insecta > Orthoptera > Gryllidae > Gryllus > Gryllus bimaculatus. Next base: position 1,145,515 of record BOPP01000068.1, on the reverse strand, counting down.
ATGAAAAAGTAAAAACTTGAAACTAACTCACCACTCCTAACATGTTCAAAATTCCTAATATGCTTATTAGAAATGAAGCATCAGGTTCACTGTATCCCATTTCAATTGCCTTATCAGTGATGAAAACATAGGGAACATCATACCATGAATACAGGAGAAAGTTCGAAATGGCAAAAAGAACAAACCGAACATCTGTAAAATGGGAAAAATCAACCATATCTGCTATTACGTCTCTGAGATCCCCAAGACATGAAAACCACTGTAACAAAAAACATAATTCATTTTACTTAAAAAAAACTTGAAAAATTGTGTAATCAACCTAATCACTAAAGATTGTCTTGTAAATGTAACCAAGTTATCATGGCTTAGCAAATAGGAAAGTTGAACAAATAAAAATTAAATATCTGTTAAAATGTTTATTAAATGTAATATTTATACCTCATCTTTTTCTTCATGTATTGTTTGAGTCATGGAATTTCTGTATATATCAGGGCAAGAAGATGCACGCAATCGAGATCTTCTTATCTTCAAAACAGCACTTCGATAAATAAGGGAATGCCTGAAAAAATTATTCTGATGGATTCCACTCATATATTAAGTATGAGATGAAACTATTAATTGAAAAAAAAATATTCAAAATATTCAATATTCTAATAAATATGAAAGGGAGAAATGATTTGGGTTTAGTCTTTTATAGTTTCAATTAATACTCATAATTAATTCAATAAATTCTTGTAGTATCTTAGTAATTAAATGTTCTCACAGACAGATGTAGTCACATTCACTTGAACTCACCCCAGCCAGCAAGTTGATTTTGTAGAATTGCATGAATTAATGCTATGACTAATAAGTTCAGGTAATTCCTGCAAATTACAGCATCTTCATCCTATAGAGAGAAACATTCGTGTGAATGAGAATTTATTAGCAATGACGTTAGTACTTTTCTTTGTTGTATATTCTACATAAATCTTTGTGCTGGCTAGTGAGAGAAATTTATTTTCTACTGTGAGATTCAGCAATCTTATTATTGATACTTCAGGCAATATAAATTGATACATTTTGAAATGTTCGATTTTTTTTTTCTGTCTAAAAATACTTTACCTGTGCACTTGCAAATTCCTCAAATATTGGGTTGTGCGCCTCTGTTGGTACTGATTGTTTTCATGTGATTTTTTCACCCACCACTGAAATGCTTCCTCTTTCGTGGCATTTTTAGGCCATTGTTCACTTGATTTTTCACATTCAGATCGATACAACATGGAAGAATTCTGTTGTGTTGAAGGATGTGGAATTACAACTAATGGAGACCATTTCTTGTCCTTGGGAGAAAATTCTTTTCCTTCCAGAATCTGATTAGGATTTGTATTGTCTTGAATACTTGTGGAAGGATGGTGCTGTTGATTTGCATATTTCTTTAAATGCACCCTGTACTCACTTTGATTGGCACTAAGCAATTCAAGCACTTCCAAGGGAACTTTTTCACCATTGCAAACATAAGTGGGAATATTTAGAACAGAATTGAAATGTCGATTTACTTCATCATTGTACGAATTTACAGGAATATTATTCTGTTGGGGTGGTGCCTTGTTCACAATGTAACCTGACAGAAAAAGAAACAAACATAAATTTTGCTTTTCAAATTATAGTAAATTAATTTATAATTATGATTATTAAAGAAATAAAATAATATATTTATCATAATTGGTTACTGATTTCCAATTAATGATGTAGAAAATGAGTAACATGGACTGTGCGGAGAGGGAGGGATTAGAAGAGTCATGCCCTCCTGAAAATTTTGAAAAGGGCCTCACAACCGCACGTAATAAAACATTTGATTTCAAAAAACATGTTTCATCCTTGAGCTTTCCCTTTTAATCCTAACATTTTGAGGAATTGTTATATGACAATTGTGCAAGAAGTTCTCCAAGCCATCTGCCAAATGGCTGAACCTAAAATCAACTGTATTTAGTAATTGAATCATGAAAGTTAAGTATTATATTATCTTTGTTGAATATTTATTTATTTACTAGTAAAATATGTCATATTAAGTAAAATAGATTTTTTGTAAAACAGATCTCAAAAAGCAGTGGCTTTCCTTCTTGTTTTATGAAGTGCATGCCTGGATCTACAAACTAATTTTTGTAAGGTACATTCAAACTAATTTCTGTAAGATATTGAATGACAAAAGTTTGCAAGAAAGTGTAGTTCTGAAGATATAATGCAATCAATTTTCCTGAATAGCCTCCAATATATGTACAAGTGTAGATCATATACTACTGTAATTTCTTCTAACTAAGCAAAGAGAATGCCCATTGGCTTAGCTAGAGTTGCTGTCATTCAGCACATGCGCTTTGAGGGTACACATCCCATTCCAGTATCTTTTCAAGTATGTTCAGTTATTTTATTTAAAATTTAATTTTTTTACTGAAGTAATTGGTGTAATACATTAATGATGAAACGTATGTGTTATGTTATATTCAGGCTGTGAAACAATAAAATTATTTACACATGTTTTGTAGTCCTTGATTAGCCAAAACATTAAAAATGCCAAGGCAATGAGTATTTCGAAGATTCTTTTAAACTGACTTGTAGATGTAGGTGAGCTTGCATTTTCATACCTCTAGGTGATGACCAATAAGCGTATTGTTTCCTAGTACTTCTTCTCTAGCCACTGTGTGGTTTTCTTTTTTGATTCAGTAACTGGACAAAAATAATATTACCTAATATTGACTATTATTTAGCATAAAAACTGTGTGAATCATTATATGCATGCACAGCTGTAAACAACGAGGAAGGGGGGGGGTGCAACTACATTTCTGGACCCCCTTTCTCATTGTACTTTTTATAATTAAATATAGCATATTTTACTAGTAAATAAATAAAGCTTGTGCCATATCCTGATCAAGTGATTTCAACCATTCGATTTAATTCAATCTTCCTAGAATCTGTGATAAATATTGTTTTTTCCGGAATTCTACAAAATTTTCTGTCCACTCTCGTGTGTTAATGATTAGCAAACATTTTAAACTTTAAAAATTGTACAGGGAAAACCTTGAATGCAAAAGTGGTAAATGAAAATTGTCCCTCTTTTACAATTTATTTTACTGTACTTAAATATTCCACCAATTATTTCCTGAAACCTGCTGTGGAATGTGGAACCATAGCGATAAATTCTGTTCCAGCGCCAAAAAGTCGTTTTGAAAATGAAATCATTGAATAACAAAAGGACTTCTTAAAATTTCAGAGAACTGTTCACATGCTTTAGTTGGTCGCTGCTAGATGTGAAAAGAAGCGTAGCAGAATTTGTGTAGTTAGGTGGAAGAATAGGCCTGATGGCCTGACCCTCGCCACGTAAAATAAGGCATCATTGAATTGAAATACGCCGCTAACCCGCTTGGTCCTCCACAACTTTTTTTCGTAAATCGGGCTGAAGTGGAACCAACAGCGGAAGCTCACCTTCCCTTAATGGCGGAAGGTGAGCGGTCTGACCATGATGGAAACCATGGGGCCTGCCAGATACCCGAGGTTCGCCCCGTATCAGTATTGCCAGATTAGTTTTCGTCTTCCGTGGGCATTTTAAGGTCTCTACACGCGTACGAATTTGACGGGCCGACCGGCCAGTCAATCCGACAAAGTGTACCGTGTGGATGCAATTTGTCTAACAGAAATTTTGTCGGGCGGTTAGCCGGTTCCGACCACCGATTTCTCCACCTTACTGCCATACAAATTGTATATTGTGCAATGTTGGGCCAATCTACAGTGATTCCGGTCCTGAAAATGCTGGCTCAAATGTGAAACAGTTGTTTGATTGGAAGGTTCACTGGTGTTTAATGGTTTTGAAGGTCGTTGATTACGAATATGATGTTGAACATGTCAATTTAGGGAGACGTTTATTTAGTTTTTTTGTTGCGGATTTTTTAAATGTCTAAATATTAGTTTTCATATCTAAATAACTATGATTGTATATTCAAGAAATTGACCGAGTAAAGAGATACTAATTATAGATCTGCAAGAAATGGTAATATGTCCCGCTTTAGAATTTGTGCGGATAAGTTGATGATCGCCGATCAGTAGAAAGAAGTGGTGTTTAACTGCGGATTCCCTTTTTTAATGTGTATTTAAAAAAAAAACACTCGGAAAATTATTTCAGATGAGTTTTGTCACTTGTATACTACGTTTAGATTATTTAACAGTTTGGACGTTTTAGAGTAGAGTCACTATTGGATACAGAGAACAGCGCAGCTGCCGCCATTTAATACCGTCCCTCCTGACAGCCCCGCTAGGCAGCATTCAGGAGCGGAAGGAAAAGTGTAACAGTCGGTGACCTTGTGGAGATCTTCAAGAACATTAATATTGGTTTGGATTCGTGTTTTTCAACATACAGTTCCAAATCTCCTGACAACTGGTTATGAAATGGCCGGATCGGTGGAACAATGGAATACGCTACTCTCTGTATCAGGGAGTATATTTTTAGTGGTTATCACTACACCATCTGTGCAGAGGCGTATCTACGGTGTGGCAGACATGGCACGTACCATGGGCGCCACTCTTAAGAGGCGGTAATTAAAGTATACCCGCTAAAACAAGTAACAATCACCCTAGTTTGATGTATCAAATAACACCCCTAATTTGAAGTATTCGGACTTGGGGGCGAAAATTCTTTGCTTGCCATGGACGCCAGAATAACTCGATACGACTAGGATGTGTTACTCTGTGGGTAAATGGATGAAGGTATGTGTAAACCCTGCTGACCTGGGGCGGCGTCGCCGCGCTGCAGCAGCCGTCTGAGCTCGCGAGCGCTGGAGCAGGAGCCCCCGGCGGCGGCGGCGACGGCCGCGGCGGCTGCGGCGCTGCCCACGGGGGCGGTGGCGGTGGCCGCGGGGGCG
>BOPP01000068.1:1122470-1140482 GCA_017312745.1 Gryllus bimaculatus | reverse complement strand
GCCCGCCAGGATGAGCGTGGTGCCGCGCCACCCGTACTCGGTGATGAGCGACGCGGTGAGCGGCGCGAACACGAAGGTGCCGATGCCGCTGCCGCACACGGACAGGCCCGTGGCGAGCGAGCGCCGCTTGTCGAAGTAGTACGCCACGATGACGACGGCCGCCACGTAGCACAGCGCCAGGCCGAAGCCCGACACGATGCCGAACGTGACGATGAGCAGCTCGATGGAGTGCGCGAAGGAGCTGATGATGAAGCCGACCGCCGACAGCACGGCGCCGAAGATGCACACGCGCCGGCAGCCGAAGCGGTCGGTGAGGTAGCTGGCGATGGGGCCCGACAGCAGCGGCATCGCCATGAACAGCCCGCCGATCCACGCCGTCTTGCTCTTGCCCTCCTTGAAGTATTTGAGCAGGTCGACGTACACGATGCCGAAGGTGAAGGTGACGCCGTCGGCGATGAGGTTGGTGACGAAGGCGGCCGCCACCACGATCCACCCCCAGCCGCCGTCGGGCGCGCGGGCCTCCGACCCGTCCCCGTCCTCCCCGAGGCGGCGCGCCAGCAGCAGGTCCGGGAAGCCCTCGTCGGCGTCGGCGCTCGACGACCGCCCGTCCTCGCTGCCCCCGGCCTGCGCGTCCGAGGAGCAGCCGGCTGCGGGCGCGGGGTCGTCCAGCGCGCTCCCCGGCGCCGCGTGGCACGCCACGTCCAGGTGCACCGGCTGCGCTCCCTCGCTCATGGCTGTGTTGACGCCCTCGCAGCTGCGCTCTACGAGTCCGCCATGCTACTGGGAGAGCGATGGCGCGATGTCCGCTTCGATGCTGTACTGAAAACACAGAACAGTACTCTTATGTAGAAAGTTGTGAAGGCTAATTACTGCAAGTAGTGTGCAGTTCTGACATTGGCACAACAGAAAATGCTGGCATTTCCACATTCCACAGCTCTGATTGTACCATCTTAACTAGTGTTGCTATAACAGCACATACGTTATCGCATGTTTAAATATGCAGTTTCCAGAAATTACATCAAAAGATTCGAGAATTTGAACAAGAGACCTGCACCGTTTTCATATGCGTCTTTTACACTATCGGAGGACAAAGTCAAATTTAAAAAAGTTATGCCATTTTTGAGAAACTTTTGAGAATGTTTTTGAGGCTTCATGTAAAGTACCCTCAAAAATCAAAATATCCATTTGAAACTTTGAAAGCTTTAAGAAAATCTCCTGAACTGTCTAGGCACTGACCCCAGACGGCCAGACAGACGTTTTGCCGCCAGTCGATTTTTCGGTATCGACTTTGGCCAGGACCCACAAAAGATGGATTCTGGCTGCACCACGTGTTAGAGTGTGAACATTTACTAGATATATCAATATGATTAATTGACTTTTTAATTAGCAGGACCCGGTAATAAAAGAGTTTCTCCCGAAAATTCACCGTTTTTCAGAACATGTTTACGTAACTTTCTCTTTTTGCGAAGGATGTACATGGAAGTAAAAAGCAGGCAATTGTATTGGAAGTAAATTCATAGTTGTAATTCACATGTACTTTAGGAAAGACAGAGACGACTATGGCGCATCATTGAAGTCAACAAAAGGAAGGGTCAAAAAGGAATAACAATATTATATAGACGAAGAAATAAAACGAAGGTAACCAAAATGGCAGGGCAAAAAATGAGGAAACGAAATAAGAAAACAGAACAGAGAAAATGAAAATGAAGAATACAAAGTGAAAAGAAACCTTTGAGAAAAAATAAAAAATAGAGAAAAATGAAGAAGAAAGTTTGAGAAGGAAAGAAAGAAGAAAAGAATACGAAAGAAGGAAAATTCGAAAAAAGAAGTAAAATCGAAGAAGAAAGAAGAAGCACAGGAAGAGCAAATTGAAAAAAGGACAAGATCATAAAAGGAAAATGAAGAAAACCGAATTAGAAGACTTAAAACGCATGTACCAATGGACTGGAAGGCTCATCCGAATGCGGAATGACTGACTTCCACCCACTTCCCCGTCTGTCCGGACCCCTACGCCCTGTCTCGTATTCCACTTCGGAAACGCGACACTAGGCGGTCTCGTAAAAAACTGCCCACGGGCCGCTCACGATCTTTTGTTCGTCTTTTTCCAAGCCTTACTCTTTACACGTACACTTACACGCATTACACCATCACACAAGTCGGGAAGCTTACAGCTTGTACCGAGTGGAGCGGTATCCCGCTGGTAGGAGATACCTGCTTGGGCAACCCCCCCCCCGCCTTCCAGCAGGGGGAGAACACCGCCATCTCTCCGGATAAACATGCGCCATTCTTACGGGACAAATGACCATAGTAATTGACGCCCCTGGAATCGCTAATTAATTAATTAATTAATCAATCATTCAATGGGAAACGCGAGGTGCACCGGAAGCAGTCGACTCGCCGCGCCTCGGAGGATGGGCGCGGAGCCTCAGCGTCGGCGGCGGCGCCGGCAATTAAGGCGGCCGCGTCGTAATGGCCAATTCCGCCACGTCGTCGGCGCGGCGCGACGGCGCAGGCGGGCGAAGGCGGCGCGCACTGGTCCGAACCACGCCCAAAAGCACTAGCGCAGTTTTTAATGATTGAAGGGCCCAGTAGAACAATACATATCTATCTCACATATTTGTGTGAAATTTAGTTATTAGCATTATGTAAAAAATCAAATGTTATTCATTTAATGAAACATGTTATTTAAATCCAGTGTGGATAATTATGCAAGGGTACTGTGTTTAAAAGTTTAAAAATTTACTGTTATATTAGGAATATTAAGGTAAACACGCTAATATCTCAGATCTATCAATATTGTTAATATACCCGATCGGCTCAGAGAAACAGCAGTTGTCGCTGCAGCGTTTCAGACGGGAAGGACCTGCGGTTCGAGTCCCGACGGTGGTGGATTTTTGAGTCCAGCTAGAGAGCAAGGTCGAATTCAGTCGCTGACTAGCATCCGGCAGATCTGATAGTGTATTGTGGGTTTTCCGATCAATACCAAGCGAATGCCGTATAGTGCCAATACGAACGGGCCACAGACCGCCCGCGATCCTGTCATTTTCACCCTTGTACCTTCCTCTATACGTATACACACTATCAAGTGCACATGTCGAAAGTTTAGTCAGGAGCTTAGAACTTGCCCCGGCTGAAGGAGAGAAAGCTGCGACAAGTCGCCCTGACGGATCTCAAGTTCTCGCAGAGGAAGAATACCGCCACCTTTTGCTCTAACAAACTGCTACTCAAAGCAGGGCTTGGGCGGAATAAAAATATGTGCCCACTAACAGTGAAGATATTGAATTGTTAATAACTTTTCAGTTAATGATACTTTCAACGTCTGTCAATTGTGAGCAATTTCAAAATTTTGTGAAACCTTTCATTTTTAAAGGAAATATTAAATTGTCTTTAATTAAGTCAAATTTGACTACAATCTGCCCAAACTGAAACTTTTAACTTAATAAACTTTTAAAACATACCAAAAATTGGTAAATTAACATTGTCACAAAATATTCAATAATGCTTTCTCGTTGAAATCACCTGCCCCAATATGCTCCTTTAAATAGGCCGACCATTTACTGTTTTTTTGTTGTAATGTTAAAGAAAGAATTCCACTACTCACTAATGCGTTTTAGACGTGTCTAAATAAGAAAAACTGTTAGAAAACGTATTGTTAATATCCGACGTTTAGCAGATATCAGCTGTGATGTGGTTATCAAATTAAGAGCCGGAAGTCACTATATTTAATTCGGACAATACAATTAGAATAGGAAATGCACTGCCATTAAAAATATTTTGTAGCGACAGCGATGCTGGAATTATTGTAAAAGAGACGTGCGCAACTTTTAATTGCGTGGGTGTTGGGAATGTGCCTGGTGTCAATAACGGCTACCACTGCCGTCCCTGGTTCGATTCCCACACACTCAACGTTAAATTTGTGGTTGAGAAAGCAAGCCCTCGGTAGTTTTTCTCTGGATTATCCTATTTTCCCGCTTCTCATTCCACTTTCGGTCCATCATTCATTACACAATTATTACTATCATTACTACTTCTTAGATCATGAATGGGTTTTAACGACCATAGCTGTTGAAGGGCCTCTAAACCACTATATAATATGCTAATATAAAAATATATGCATAAAAATAAAGGAAAAATATATAATAATTCATATGATACGAGAGGTAAAAGTGACATTTTATTTTGCGAGTAGGAAATATTGCGACTCGAGGTCGATAGGACAAGAGGCGCAATCCTACGAGCGAAATAAAATCACTTTCACCACGTGTGCCATACTACACTATTTTTAGATAACCTTACTTTTATTTCATTTTAATTCAAGAATACAAATCGCTTAATAATGTATTAAGGTCAGTAGTAGCTGATGCTGATTAAACGAAAGTATTTAGTTTCCATTGTTGCATTCTCATTCTGAACAATACTGACCATCGCCTCACTTATGCTCCAAATTAAACTTTCAGCACGCTATGCCTGTAAAGAAAGAGCCGATTTTGCGTGTTACTACCTAAAAAATGTATTTCGGTCGCGTGCGTTGCGTTTTCGGTCCACTGTGCGGCACAGCGTGCGCAGAGGGCTGGCAGTGCGGCGCAGTCTTCTGCAGCCTGCGCGTGGGCTGCGCGTTGCGTTGCTCCGCACAAATGCAGCGCCACCGCCGCCGCTGCCGCTTGCCGGTCCGCTTCGTCCATTGAACTCTAGGCCAATCAGGGCTGGCGGATGGCTCAGGGTAGATACGGACTACTCACTTTTTTTGTGCTCAACAGTACCTCTGGCCGGAAGGACTTTGGGTTCAGGTCTCGACTCTGGCAGAACTTTTGAGACTACATAGCTTGGTCAAAGTCAGTCGCCATCTGGAGTAGAATTCTAGCGGAGGGTTGCTCTGATCGACAGTTTTCCGTGGTTTCTCCGATCAACACCAGTCGGAGTAGTTTCTACCAAACGGGCCGCGGACCGCGAGCGATCTTCCCTTCCTCTTCCATGTCCTCTCCTCACCCCTTACTTACATGCATTACACTAATGCACATGCTGGGAGACTTGTCGGACTGTTTAATGTTATATGTCACAAATTCCACCTGCCGCCAGCCATTTTTAATTTCTTCCATCCAAAATTTATTTGTATTTTTCCCTTTGGTCTTTATTTAACTGGATTTTATCCTACAAATCTTTCGACTTTACCATTTTAACTATCTTTCACATTATGTGTCTTTTACTTTCTAGTCGCCAAAATATAGTATATAAATCAATGTTTATATAATTCACATGCTCTTTTTTCTTTATTAGGGTCCGTTATATTTATTATTGAACACTTTTCTTGTGTCGTTCTATCTGTATCGTTCGTCACTCCTTCAATTGATTAATAATAATAAATTAATAATACAGGTACTAGGTATTACTAGTTTTGATACAATGAAGAATGTTGAAAGTAAATTGTGCATTAAAAATAATACATAATATTTTACTATAGATACTTATACTTTTCTTCTGCCAATACTCCTTGTTGTGTATTGCCAAAAACAAACAAATTATTTATTTATATTTTTAAATGTTACTTTTAAACAATATCACTACCAAAAGAACTAGTTATTTAAATTATTTTTAAAGCCAGTAAACGAAGATTGTTAAAACAATACTGTAGGTAAGCTATTCTAATCTCGTATGGTTTTATTCACAAATGAAAAATTTCTTACATCTGTTCGTTGCTTTGTCTTTTGCCTTTAATATCTGGGGTCAGTTTTGCCAGTGAACGATACCTTTTCTAGCCATTTTCCAATTTCTTCCCAAGCTTCGCCTTTCCCCAAATACATTCTATGCATTGCCAGCAGTCTTAGCTTCCTTCGCCTGTTCTCTAACGTTTCCCACCCAAAAGTAAATTTATTTTTAATGTGTTTACCTAAAGTAAACTTAGCTGCTCGTTCTTGGACGCATTTAGTGCTCTGTATTTGTCCAGTACTATACGCGTTCCAAACTGCTCGCGGCGTATTGGAGTAAATGTCGGACAAATGGCGTGTATGCAAAATTTTTGGAAGGTAATCTTTGGAAGTGTAAACTTGGCCACGCTTTATGTAATGCAGAATTCACCTGTTCTTTCCAAGTTAACTTACTATTTAAAATGATTCCAAGGTATCTAAAACTATCTGTACGTGGAATTACCTGATCCTAGAGAAAATAATTGCATTTTGGTGTAGATAATTTACGAGTAAATAAAATCCCAGTAAATGCAAACTATGATAAGCTCTTCCTAATCAAAGAACACTCACAAATTAATAGATTCAATGAAAACATGAAACGCTTTATAGATGTCTCTATTTTAAAGAAATGTGTAAAATATGACCCTATAATTACACGAATATGCACCAACTGGAAAAATCGGCCAATTACGCGTACGAATATGTACTAACATACTAATCTTCATAGCATTCAATTTTAACCAAATGTCAAGAAATGTTACTTAGCTATAATCTGAAGCAACAGACAAAATTTTGCAAAATCATAGAAATCCACCCCCTACTTATGAATCTTAGTGGATGGGTGCGAACAAAAGTGAATGGACCAACCATCAAGTCTGTTTGCAGACACGGCTGCAAACCCCGCCAGCGGGCTTCATAAGAAGATAAATAGTATTGTCGAAATAATAATTCACTATGTGTTCCTATAAAATAGCATATGGATGAATTTAGGAATCATAAAGAAGAATAAAATCGCTGATCGTATTAACATGCAACCGAGCCAAAAAAATCGCCTCTGGGGAAGAATGTGCTGTCGCCTGTATTTTCTAACGTTTCAGCGGCACGTTCGTTTAACCAGCAGAACCCCCGTCATTTACCGCGGACTTGGCTCTGCTCTTCACTGCTTTACTGCAGCTCAATTTTCTTCAAGCACATAACGACCTCACGCGTTGCCGACGAATACAACGCCCTCTTGGAACTTCCCAATTCTACCGCGACAGGCTTCGACAGGCCCACGCAGCCTTGACTGCAGTTCGTTGCGCTCTGTTCTGTTCTTTAGCCGAGTCTTTGAAATGTAGACTGAGAAGTCAAATACACTATAAAAGAATTAAAAAAGGAAACCTTTACAAAAAATGTTGAATATATTGGTAAAAATCTTTACAAAAATGTTCATTGATTGATTAATTGATTAATTTGTGTTTCCGGACGCGCCAACTACCAAGTTAATTAGTCCCATAATGTAGTGCAAGTTTATTCTCGAGAGGTGGGGGTGATCTTCCCCCATTATTCGGGGATTATCTGGCGCTGACCTGCAGGTCGGCAAACGGGGTTTTCTCAAGCTAGATATCTTCCAGCAGGGGCCGGCTAGCCCGCACAAGCACTAAGCTTCCGACGGGACTTTCGACAAGTGTGGAAGTGTAGTGCATGTACGTGTGAGGATAGGCAAAGGAAAAGAAAAGAAATATCGCGGTAGGCCCGTGGCCCGTTTGTTAGAATTTCTAGCGGTCGCCTGATGTTGATCGGAGAAACAACGGAAAACTACCGATCAGAGCAGACGGTCGCTAAAATTCTCATCCAGAATGCCGCTGAACTCGACGACCTAGCTATGAAGCTAGAGTCGAAAATGCTGCCACCGTCGGGGCTCGCGCCCTAGTATGTCCCGGTCAGAAGTACTGCAGTGACATCAGTTCCCTGACATTAGACGACCTGAGCCACCTAAGTAGGTGTGTTACTTATATTTTAATATATTTTTGGCAGAATAAATGCATTAAAAGTTCGAATTTGGGTTAATATTTTTATTTATTGATCTGGAAAAAATAATCCTCTGCCCATCGTGAGTGAAATCGCTGCAACCAGAGGGGTATGCAAGAAACGAATTTGCAAAGCTCTCCTCTGACACATCTAGTCTTCTGCATTGTCCCCACATTGTAATGCCATTTATAATTCGTGATTGTTGTTATTCCTTCTAAAAGAGGTGATTTTAAGAATCTGTTCTATGTAAGCGAATGTTGAGATTGCTAATCCAATGAGGGTGAATTGTCTTCGCTCCGTCACACAGTAAAGGGCGGCTGAGAAAGGGTAATGCGACGAATGCCTACTAACGAATAGTAATGAAAGTTGTAAGGATGAGGAAGGAATGATCGCTCACAATGTGTGGCAATGTAGCGCACGGGCATTCGCTTGGAAGTAACTGGAAAAATGACAAATTGGAGATGCTAACTTGGGAAATTCTCCTTCAGACAGCGAGTTTGTTCGTTTAGTTGGTGTCGTTTGTCCAAATTACATAATTACGATTTTTACACACTATACCCTACCTCTTTTTTGCTGACTTTTTTATGAACTGGCATAATCTGCTGTTGCCAAATATTTGCAAAGCATTGATCACACCACACTCCATTCATTCATTCATTCATTTTTAATCACATCCAATATATTTTTGTAATTTGTGGGATTTGTGATTCTGTGACTAACTTGCTTTAATCGTCATGATAACTGTTATTTTCAAGAAAAAAGTACCCACAATTCTAGGAAACGTTGCCCTCCTCTGCAAGTCAGAACGACTTGATGCAGGTCTCGCCACTAACTGCCACTCACGGTTAAGGTCATTGGAGGTCTCCTGACGCAAGCGGCATTCTTCTCTAGAAATTAGATGCTCAAGTGCACGATCAGACACGTTACGTTCATTATAATAATTACTGGAGCGGTCTAGAGAACGAAATATGGATCATAAATTATGTCGTTATCTTGTTTGTTTCTGTAGGTCTCGTGTTGTTCGCTACTAACACAACTAATCTACCACAACTCCACGCGTTACAAAAATTAGATGAATAGATTTGTTTCATTTTGTTTTGTTTCAGGACAAGAATTATATATAGATTTTACTTCCCTCAGACAAAATTGAAATAATATTTTTCTGACAAATACTGCAATAATAATAATAATAATAATAATAATAATAATAATAATAATAATAATAATAATAATAATAATAATATGTATAGGCTATTATTAAATTAACAAGAATGCTTCAAAGACGATATAATTCGATAGGTGAAAAATCCTAGAACTACTTTTCCTCTTCTCCTTGTTCGATTTCTCCTCCTTCTCCTCAGCTTCTCTTCCTTCTCCTTCTCTATCGTCTCCTTCTGCATCTTCTCTTCCTTTTCGTCTTTTACGACTGTTACCAGAGAGGTAAGGCGATCCTAATTCTACGCTTTTACTACTGCTGGGTGTCTCCGTGGGTTTTGGCCCGTCATCTGTAATACAGTAGAACCGTAATATTTTGTACGCCAGAGAGGTGGGTCATATGGAGATGGGAAATCAACTCACCTTCAGTCCCTAAGGAAGGCCAAGATCGGGAAGAAAAGATCTCGCACGCTCCATTGCCTAAACTACTGTTCTGGCATCTGCCTGGAATTATTCATCGATTGAAAGTAAGAAAACGATCAATAAGAGCAACCTGTTTATATAGTTATCCTTCTGAGAGGGGCATCGTGCGAGCCAGCTACTTAAACCGCTGTCGAATAGCCGCCAACGTGGAATCTTGAAACTAGGCCTTTTCTGTCTTTCCCGTTTCGGCTGCGAACTCAAACTGTGTTAGGGCAAATGAGGTTCTTTCACTTTGTGTATTGTGTCGAAAAGATTTCGATCATTTTATACCTTACAGAATCCATTCCTATTAAGGGTAATAAAACATACACATGATGCTTCAGTTCGGGTAAGGGAGTTCGTGAATTAATGGCTAGCGTTTACCACATCCACTGCTGGGGCACGGCTTCGATTCCTGGCCAGTCCATTTGGTTCACTGAAGGTTCTCTTGTTTCCCCTGCCCCTCTTTTCACTATCATTTACTTCATAATTACTGCTGTCAAATGTCCATGAGATCATTGCCCACTGCTCTTAATGATCTGATGAGTATAATCTAGTAATTAACGTATAAACGTAAACGTAATAACGTATAACGTATAAATGAATGTATAAAGAGGAGGATAAGTGCATGAGTGGTAATTTCAAGAAAACAAGTGACGATAGGAGCGAGTTTTCTTATATACCACGAGTGCAATTATACTGCTTTATGCACATGTTACGTTCAATATTTTCCCGTTTCAATTTAAAAATGATTTACATTTTGAGAATTTCAAGCTCATCTTTACCTTTCGAGGTATACATTTGATGTATTGCTTCTGAAAAGATCTACTTTGGTGGACCTTGCATTTTGTTTGCAAGAAATATTTGCATATAAACATATTGCGGACAAAATATTAGAAGAAGTTGACAAAGTCATGAGAACATTACTTCCCACGAATAGTAAAGGCAGGTGTTAGAGAGGATACCTGTTTAAATATTGTAAGTAAAACAACTAGTCACTTTTGACTCAGTTTTGCTATAGTGAACTTTTTAAATGGGTAAACCCAACTGACGTTTACATTTTCTACATTTGTAATCTTAGGACCAAATGTTTTACGTGTAAATCATTTAATTTATTCACGTTAAATATTTTAAGTTGTACCATTAATCAGTTAGCCTAATGTTTACTTCGCCAATTTAGATTCATTCATAGTTCTTTAAATGTATTTGTTGTAAACACGTAATCTGTGATGTGCATTTTCGAATGGAGCACCTGCCATGTAGATATGTTCTACATTTTTTTGTAGAGTTACTTCGTTTTGAGAAAATTGTTCATTACTATAAAGTGTGATATTGATAGACTTTGATGCTAAAGTAATTTTGCATTGTTTGTATGGAAGCGAATAGTTTCAGAGTAATTAAAATACATACATTCAATGCTGCAAAGAATTTTTAAAACCAGCTGTATTCTTGGAGGCGGCATCTTTAGTTATATTATTTGTTTTGTCGAATTATTATTACGTTTCGCAACTGTAGGACGTTGATAGCCGACCTGGACGGCCGAGGTGGGTAGATCGTGTGCCAACTCAGCCCCTTGGTTGGAAGGGTCGCGGGTTCAAGACCCGCCGTGGGCATGGTTGTTTGTTTCTTGTTTTTAATGTATGTGCGTTGTCGCTGAGGGCCTTGTTACCAAGACCGAGGAACCCCCATGTGTGTCTAGTGTAAAACTGTTTATTTGTGTTCCGATGAGGAACATAATGGATCCTCTGGAAGCTGGAAAAATACCCCCCAAAAAAACAAACTAATTGAAGATGTTTACAAAAAATAGTATCGTGTGAGTCGGCCTCGTGACACAGGGATTGTAACAGGTTAGTCCAAGTACGTGAACGCGAAGACTGTGGATTCGAAACCGCATATCGCATGTCTGTTTTAATTTGAGGGATATATTCTTAGTCCCTATTGCATTACAACCAAGTTCAATGTGCCTTAAACTCGTTGACTGCTAGGCACATGTTTGTGAGAATTGGGTGATATTCTGTGAAATAGAGGATTTGGATCTTTCCAGATCAATGGTAGAAGTACCGATGTGAGGCCAAAGGGTACCATGGGCAAATATGTAAAGTTACAGGTCCGAGATAGATCTATGCGATGTTTGTGGTGCACGATGCTCTTCACTGGGCATGTCCTAAGAGGAGCGGTAGGTGCCAGAGAGCCTTATAGGTCTTTTAGGTGCCGACAGCTAGCAGTCGAGAAGAGGATAAACAGAAAAGCTAGACCCGACTCGAGAGAATGAAAAGAATACAACAACGAGAAAGTCTGTAACTTCTGTAGTTTTTTTTATTTACCATTCACGCAACGGTAATGGTTGTATTTCGGAATCAATGTTTTTATTTGTCTCCTATCCATAGACTCAGACGGTCTCCCTCACAAAAGCAAAGCAGTCTGGCACTTGACCTCCGTTGTCTGACAGACGTCGACGCTGGCTGTCGGTCTTAGGCCACTGATGCTATTTCTGCCGTTAGTGAAGAATAAAACTTATAATAAAAAATAACAAACTACTATTTACAGCGTTCATACAGCCTACAAATATGTACAAAGCGTTGATTTTTCTGTTTACATACTAGGCACTATAATCATTCCAATTGATCAGATCTCTGAGAACGCGTATTAGTTAAATGTAACGACATGGGAAGTATAAATCAGGGAATACTTATATATTCGAAACATGTATAGTAGAATACTTGATACATTCACTAACGATTTTGACTTATCCGATTTTCTAAACGGAAGTAAATAATGCTTAGTGACCTTATCACATGAATAATTGTATTTACTCTAAGGTCGTTCTCTACATATGTTTATTACATTGTAACACTACATTTCCTCCGTGTATTTTGAGAGTGTTTGTAGGGAACAGCGTTAATTTTCTACAATTGCAACTTAGAAAGTAGTAATTTTTATTTGGCAATCAATGATAAATGCTCGCTAATGATATACTCACTAGTTTAATTAATATAGATTTTACTGAATTTTTTAATACTGTGTAAATAAGTATTGAATGTTGTATAAATAAACCAAACGAATATGGAGTTCATCTTCGGATGATTTATTACTTTCAAAATTATACCGGGGGTATTAACTGCCTGACGCCTAAAGGCGAATTAAATATCAACGCCATCTAGTTGGATGTCATACTTTTCTTAAAAATATTAAAGATTGTAAATCTGTACAATTATTTCCTTAAAGCATACATACACGATTTATCTGTCGTGTATTCAAAGAAGATTTAAAAATAACTAAAAATCTTTTTAAGTGCTTAGTGACTTTTTTTTGTGATTTAAGGTCACATCAACATATAGGTCATTAGCGACCATGTGACTTGTATTGTTATTGTTTAATTGCTCTGAAAATATGAACCCGTCATATATGTACATTTTAAATATAATGAGAGGAAGATTGAAAAACACCAATTCTGCTAAAATAACGATCATCGTAGTGGGAAGGGCGAAAATAATCGATGAGAGAATATTGTGAGGCAGGGCGGAAGAGGAAGGAGAGAGCGAGGCACCGAAAAAAAGAGAGCGAGGCTCCGAGAAAAAGAGATCGAGGCTCCGAGAAAACGAGAGAGAGACAGAAAGACTGACAGACAGGCAGGCAGAGAGAGTGAGAGGGAGAAGATGCGGCTTATGTACCAGCTTCACCACCGGAACCATCACTGGGTTGTTTTCTCGCCAAGTCACGTCGCAGCGCGAATTCAGTTTTACGATCTTCTGCGAGCACCTTCCATGGGCTATTTGACCGATGACCCGTCATCGTTGAGCGCAATGAAGAATTCGCCGAAAATGCCGTGAGAATTAGCCGTTTGCTCCAATCAAAGTCCTTTATGGGTCTCTTTATAACGGAGAGTTTTTCCTTGTTCACGAGTCCTCCTGTAAACTGATGACGTAGCTTCCGCGTTTGAGATTACATAGATGGCGAAGCCCACGAACTGCTTCGTGAAAACAGCTGAGGGTGTTGCTCCAAACGCAGCTGCGGACGAAGTATTTGGATTTTAGACATCCAGCAAATAAAGTGTGAATGGCTTCAATATATAACGTAAATGTTTTTGGTATTGGTTAGACAAATGACATTTATCAGAGTGAAAAACTATGCTTGAAAAAAAGGTGCAATTAATTCCATCTTTTGAAAAACATGCGTCATTTTAAAATCATTACAAATAATTTGCTTTATATACATAATCATAATTTTCTCATTAAATTGAAGTAGATTAAAGTCTCATTTTACGTATTACTTTCGCTGATAGCCAGTTCAGGAAATGAATAAAGGTATATTATCACGACATTGTGACAATTGATATTTTATTGAATATAAGGGAAAATAGGAGTTCTAAAAGTTGGTTTATACTACATTTTAATATACTTGATTTTTTTAAATGTAGATATTCATTTTTGGACAAATGACAGATATTTACTGATTGATTAATTTGGGGAAAGATAATTACTCTCAGACGATAGTGCAATGGGTGATGTCTATTTTTGAAATGTCTGGCCAAATCTAGGCAAGAGATGAACATCACCCAATTATCCGTTATGAATTAATGATAAGGTTTGCAAGAGTGGCATGAGGATAAAAGAGAGCAGAATGTGCAGATTGTGGTGGCCCCGAAGCCACGCCTACCACAAGTAACACAAATTGTCTACATCGCGGGCGACTATCGCACAATGGAAATAAATCCGTCGAAATTGTACACGTAAATGCGGTTCCTCATTAATTCCAACAGTGCCAATGTACATCATAACACTGTTCAATAGATCAATGAGAATAATGTTGACTAATATGTAGCAGCTTCATTCAGGTAAATAACTGGTTTCCGAGTCAGTCAATTAATTACGCCATTAATCCGTTAAGTGTATAGTGCATATTATAACTCGAGAAATGAAGGTGTCCTCCCCAGCTAAAACTTGAGATCCGGTGACGACGTCTCTGTCATTTTGCTGTTTCCCCTCCAGGCGTCTCCCCCATCGGGTCACCGCCCAACTGAAGAATGGCGTTCTGGCGTATGTGACACTAAGTTTGAATATCGCATTTAAATTTCGAATTTATAATACATACATACATATTTTCACGTTAAAGCAACGTTCTGACGTTAAATTACAAACTTTTACGCTAAATATTGGGATTCCAATATTATATAGACGGCTTAATTCTCGTCACGTTCCTCTAAACTCAATAGTAGGAGGATTGAAAAAGACAACATCAGTTTGCAGTGCTCATCGTTTAGAAAGGACCTACTGTTCTGAAGTAGCCTCGACAATTCGACCTGTGTCTGTGACGAAGTCTACTGTGAAAGGACCTTATAATCCTGAACATGAAAAAAAAAATATTTATATTGATTCCTACACTAATGAAAATAGATGTTCTTCAAGCAACCAAAAAAAGCAGCTAGCAACTTGAAGAGATCCAGAATACATTCCAATCAAAGATTCCTCCAATTAGAAGAAAACAAGAAAAAATCAGCATAGAAAGCTTTCACTAGTGGAGCTGCAGAACTGTCTCGTTCTAGGTAGTTTTCTAATCTCATTAGTTTGAACTAACTTTTCGGTTTTGCTGCACCCTCTTCCCAGCTGCCATTTTTGCCATCGAAAGGACATTTTTTCACATTTCTTCAATTTTTCGGTCCTCTAATTGTGGAACTGAAATATGACTACAAATATAGAAGAATAAAACCTGGTAATATATACAAAATTTCATTGATAAGTCGGAGCGGCTTTTAAGAAAATGTCGTTTGAGTGTTTGTGAGAAGTTTGAGCTACTTTTCACAGTAATATTTGGAATTTTTGTGAAACTTCATTAGAAATCAAATCATTTAACCCTCATACCATATCTGGAGACTTTTTGGACCCCACCATCATTAGTTTGTTAATATTTTGCTGAATATGTCCAGGATAGTTTGTCTTCTAGCCTTCGTGCACTTGTTTAGCATGTACCAAACCATTTTTATATATTTTCCAAATTTTATTAGATAGTTATTAATTTTTTTCTTTACATGTGATCGGGTTGACCTAAGATATAGTCTGTTATTTTTCCATTCTCATTTGAAATATCTTGCCATAAACTTTAAAAAATTTAACTGTTATCGTCGATATGTCAGTTATGTCGAAATATACATACTCTTATAAAATATTTCTGAAGCATTATGTATCAACAATGAGAGTACGGTGGAGATTAATATTCATATAAAATATTTAATGTGAGTAAAGTACATTTATTATGTTATTGAAATTAAGGTATAAATGATGTCCTTTTACAAAATCAGTAATTTACACTCAGTATATTGGAAGTGGTGCACATTCATGTTAACCACTTCCAGACATCAGTAAAGCTTGGGGCCCAAAAATATCCCAGGTATAGTGCTTGATAAAAAAATATAATCGAGGGATAAATAACTTACAAACGCAATTTTGAATAAAAAAACGTCCGAAATGTAAATATTAAAGACATGATATACATTTGAAAAATTACGTTAATTAATAAAAATAAATAATAAAGAATAAATCAAAAAAGCGTCAGTCATGTTATTAAGTTCATATCGCTCCCTCTGTACAAAATTGTTGAAGAAAATAGTTTCATCTGATTTTGAGAAAATGTCACATGAGCGTTTCTGATACTGCAGAATTTTGAGCTCATTTTCTCAGAAAAGTTTTGAGTTTTCGAGAAACTTTATAAGACCTCTGAGACCCCTTTGAAGGATACTCACAAATGCCAACTAACAATATGTACAACTCGGCGGTATTGTAAATAATACCGACGTGAGAACCGCTTATAAGAAACCAATGCTTTTAAGAACGAAAAAAAATCCAATATTATGACAAATTGATCCAATTTTGTGAATCAATAGATTAGTATTTAAAACCCATATTAAAGCATAACCCCTTCTTAAGCCGCGTTCGTACTTTTGATTCCCTTATAACCCAAAGAGGGTAGAGCACATGATGGCACTTTAAGGACAACCAATATGTTTTATTCAATGTATAATTGTTTATTGAAACTATAGAAAATTCATAGTTGGCAAATGAATTACTGCATATGCGTACATTCATAAAGTTAGTAAGTTAAATAGTTGAACATTATACATCATATTTTTTTTCATATGAAACTAAAATAAGGCCAAATACAGTGATGAGCACTTTCAAGACTATCGTGGGCACTTTGTAATATAGTGATGGGTACTCAGGAAAATGAATTGTATAAAGGCCCAACGAAGTCAAACAGCATTGTTGAACGCAATTGGCTTGTTGCTGCTGGTTTATTAAGATTCAGTCATTTAATAAATCTAACCATTAAAAAAAATTACATTTTTTCGTCTGCATCACTTTCTTCTACAAATCTTCTAAGGAAAGGCATGATTTGTGAAATGCCTTTTGACACAATTTGCAGAACATACAGTAGTTCTTCAAATTCAACGTGTTTCCACACTGGAAGCAGCCCAGAAGAAAATAACGTCCGTGGACTTCTGGAGGAAAGAGCAACCAAACAAACTTCTTGCTGCTGCTTCTTTCCATCTCGTAAAAGCCTATGTTAGCGTTCTCTTGACAAATGTCCTTATTTCATTCACCTCCTGTGTCTTTAAACCTTGAATGAATGAATATGTAATTTTTTTGTGCAGAATTGACGTTTGATTTCCTGAGGTTACACTGACTACTAGTTCCTCTGACTGGTGTGTTTCATGCTTATCATTCCGCTTGTCTATTCTTTCAGTGTTATTTATAAATAACACTTTCCTTACAGATTTAGTTTAGGATATTGTGATTATGCTTTTATGTTCTTGACATTTCTTCATGAAAAAAATACCTTACTTTTTTTTTCTTCCTGTTTGTCAGGGACTTTTTCTCTTTCTCTCTTCCTTCGCTCTTTCTTTCATTTTCTTTTGTCATCGCCTTTTCCTTATGGAGGGTTTTTTTATTGTCTGGAGTTATCACGTATAGCATCCGCTGAACATTGCGTTGTTGTGAAGTCGGTGGCTTCCGCGACCAGAGTCATGTGGGTGATCTGGGCTGTTCCGGGTGACGCCGCGTCGAAGGCTGAGTTGCCCACGTTTCGACCATCCTGTCGTGGTCTTCCTCATATGGCATACCAGCCCTGAGGAACCACGACAGGATGGTCGAAAACGTCGGCAACCAGCCTTCGACGCCGGCGTCACCCGGACAGCCCAGATCACCCACATTGCGTTTTTTTCCTTTTTGTTGTTTTTGCTATATCAGACAATCTACTAATGTTGGAACATTCGAACGTCTCAGCGCATTACTTCTGAGATCTGAGTTGGAGAAGTCTTCAAGGATATTACAGAAGAGTAAAACATATATGCAAATATTTATTGAAGAATTTGGAACAGTTCTTGGGAAAACGTCGTTTGTGCGCTTTCGAAAATCCGAAATTGTGAGCTAATTTTCACAGAAACATTTATAAAAAATCATTAAAATATGGATCCACATTTGAGAAAAAAGAATTGAAAATGCCTTGGAGGCTTCGTGAAAGTACCCCCAATAATTAAACATCGTGTTTTAAATTCAAGGGATCGCAACATCAGCCAGATCGAAAGATTATCAATTTTGATTAAAATGCTTACGGATTTAGCCGCTAGAGTTGACAGACAGACGGATAGACGTTTTGCCGGTAAAAGAAATATATTTAGGTACTACAAAGACACAAATCGTGCAAATTTTGT
>BOPP01000068.1:1081234-1122445 GCA_017312745.1 Gryllus bimaculatus | reverse complement strand
TATATAATGGTATATATAATGGTATATATAATGGTATATATAATGGTATATATAATGGTATATATAATTGTATATGTAATGTTTTGTGCAGAATAGACGTTTGATTTCCTGAGGTTAGACTGACTACTAGTTTCCTCTGAATGGTGTGTTTTATCCTTATCATTCTGCTTGTCTATTCCTTCAGTACTATTTATAAATAACACTTATCTTACAGATTTAGTTATAGGGATATTGTGATTACTGCTCTCATGTTCTTGGCATTTCTTCATGACAAAAATACCTTACTTTTTTTCTTCTTCCTGTGTTGTCAGGGACTTTTTCTCTTTCTCTCTTCCTTCGCTCTTTCTTCATTTTCTTTTGCATCTGCCTTTTTCTTATGGAGGGGTTTCCATTGTCTGGACGTTATCACGTATAGCAGTCGCTGAACATTGCGTTTTTTTCCCTTTTTGTCGTTTCTGGCTATATCAGACAATCTACTAATGTTGGAACATTCGAACGTCTCAGCGCATTACTTTTGAGAACGTGAGTTGGAGAAGTCTTCAAGGATATTACAGAAGAGTAAAACATATATGCAAATATTTATTGAAGAATTTGGAACAGTTCTTGGGAAAACGTCGTTTGTGCGCTTCGAAAATCCGAAATTGTGAGCTAATTTTCACAGAAACATTTATAAAAATATCATTAAAATATTGGATCCTTATTTGAGAAAAAAGAATTGAAAATGCCTTGGAGGCTTCGTGTAAAGTACCCCCAATAATTAAAACATCGGTTTTAAATTCAAGGGATCGCAACATCAGCCAGATCGAAAGATTATCAATTTTGATTAAAATGCTTACGGTTTAGCCGCTAGAGTTGACAGACTGACGGATAGACGTTTTGCCGTAAAACAATGTTTTGGTATCAAGAACTACAACACGTGAATTTTGACTACACAATTTGTTGAAGGAAGTTCTTTACTTCATAAAGAGATAAGAATTAACTGTTTTGGGAATCAGGAATCTATAATACGAATTTTTCTGCCAAAAAGTCGCCGTTTTTCGCTGCAGCTTTACACAACTTTCTCTCTTTTGAGCACTTACATGCCAAACTCAATTCACAAAATTCGGCTCTGAAGATATTGAAACAGTCACAAGCACACTCAAATTATGTCTAATCATGAAGCTGTCTGTGATATTTCTGAAAGAGAATTGCTATTATTTGACTAAATGGTGTAGAACGCAATTTTGGAACGATGACGTCTTTCCTCTGGCATCCTGAATAAGCATTTCAACGAGAAGTTAAAATTCAGTTTCGCAGATGAGATGAATACATATTGACGAATACGTTGCGTTCGAGTCCGCAGTTATGTATACATGCGGAGATCTTTCGTGCTAACTGCTATGTAAATAAGAGCGTGCACATCGGCCTGAGAAGTACCTTTACTAGGGATAACGATGCCAAGGCGCTGAAGAGACGACTACTCTAGACGATGTTTTTTAAATTGCTTTTACGTACGTAGAACATCGATGATCGTGGAAAATGTCGATAATTCCGATATATTGCAATATTGTGCACTCTTCTTGTGAATATACTATTTTTGGTCATGCATTCCCGAAAATGATAAATTAATTTACAATAAATTCAGAGTAGAATACAAACAGTGGAAATCAGATATTTTGAGATCCTTTTATTTCGTGTGAGATGGGAACTAAATAGTGGGAAAATCAACAATATATTACTGTGAACCCTCAACCAATCACAGAAGATTTAAAGAATACTTGTAGAGCTTGTAGGAGAAAAATAATCTCAGATGAAATCATTAAAAGTATATTATATCTCGTTTTATTTGCATTTTTTTTTACAAAATCTTGGCCAAATCAACTGTCAGTCAAAAACTGACAAATTATTTGATTGTGAAGATCACTCCTAGGCGAATGTTAGGAATATAACTATTATTAACCCTATTTTTTCGCTTTTATAACTTTTACCTTCAAATTGCACAAGCTATTTAATCTATAACTGTGATAGTTACTTCATTGCCGTGAATATGTTAATTTGAGTTACGATCCGAACCTGAAGAATCTCTCTTTCGAATTACGGCCTATTTCTATTATGCGTAGGAACTCCCTTTTAGATTTATTACATTATTTCTTCAGAAATATCCCATTTGCGTTTAGGGCTGGTTTGTATATTCCAAAATTGTTGGAACTTCATAGGCGGGAATTCTAAGAAGAAATACCTTCGTATTTCCTGTAGTTATTGTAAAATAATATAACGATTGATAGGTAGAATTATGTGTGAATGTTCTCTTTCTTTAACTCGCCAGAGGAACACAATAGTTATTATTTAACTGCAGACATGAGCGTGGCTTGATCTAATATGACAAAATGTATTACTACTGTATTGCGAAACTAAATTTCAAAATTTTCTTTACATTAATAATGTCTCTCGCATTAATCACAAGCACATACATTACTAAGCAGTTGTGAGAATTACCCGTTCCGTGGAATAACGTCTTGTTTGGGAATGGAGTATGAATAACGGTGAAGTCGGAGGCATCGAGTGTATTCTCAAGATATTTTCAAGCGCATTGGGACTTCAGGAGTCTTCAGCGTGCAAGACGACTGATACCTTTGTTTTAGTTTATTTTATTTTAATACGAGTATCTTTTCTTCTAATAAGTCTTGCCCTGCTTTATGGTGATAAGTATATTTCGCACAGTAAATTTGATAATAGAATTGATAATAATAGCAATAATAATAATAATAATAATAATAATAATAATAATAATAATGTTGATGATGATGGTAATATAAGTTGGAATATCAACAAGGTCTGCATATGGTAATGTACTAAAAGAGGGATAATTAAACATTGGTTGCATTTATCCTTTGCACTGAATCTATTAAAATTTAAAGTTACTAATTTAAACATTGGGTTAAGGGTATTACTTAATGTAATGTAAGGGGTATTAAATATATCAGTTAACTATTAATCGGAAAAATTATTATGCTTGAATAAGTGCCTATATTATGTCTTTATAACGAATAGCTCGTGAAAAGTTTTGCTACATTACCCCCAAGTGGATTTGCACCAGAATTCTTCTGATGACCAATATAAATCACTACATTGAATATTGGCATTCGTCGAGAAGTTTGTTCTCTTGGCCAAGTACATTAGACACAAACGTAAATAAGACCTGCATCTTTCCTAGTTTTGAGTTCCTAGCATGAGAACAGAATGTTGAAGAAAAAGTTCTAGAGGAAGTCAAAAACTTTTACGATTTTGTCCAGTCGTATCGAAATTGGAAAATAGAATATTTTCAGACGAGTAATCTCTCACTTGTAGATTGTGCTATTAAGTTCAAGTAAACTTCAAAACCATTAGAGTGACATTCTGAATAGGGTACTTAAGAGTACAAAAAAACCAACAAAGTTAGATTTACATTCGTTATAGAACAAATACAGTACAATCATAGTCATATGAAAATACTCACTTATGGACCATGGAGGATACAGACTTCGTCAGGTAATCTCACCAGCACGGGCACCACAAAAAGCGAGATGTCGCAAATTTCGCGTCGGAAATTTCAGCCGCGCGACGCCAGCTAGATCCGCGAGCCGCCCGAACGACTACCGCATGCGTCCCGCTTTAAACTCGTCTCGCGCGTTGAGAAGTCGGCGGCGGCGGCGGCCGGCGTGGCGACCGGAGGCCCGCGAGGTGGACCGCCCCCCGCCCCGCCCGCCACGCCTCTCCCGCCGACGTACGGCCGGCCCGAGGCGCTAGCGTGGGCGCGGGCGCGGGCGCGGGCGAAGGAATGGGTCTGCCCATTAGGTCCAGTAGGCCAGGGTCTAGATCAGCTCCTTCGGCGGTGGCGAAACTGGCGGTCATCGCGCACCGGCTTTTGGCTTTCAAAGGGACAGCCAGATATCGGCCCAGATGGGCCGAGGCGGGGAAGGGTGATGTCTGATTGGGATGCGACATCGACAACAAAAAACATCGTTGTATCGGAACAATAAATGTTCAACACGAAAACATCGCTCATTGCTTATTGCAACAAAACTTATAATGTTTTGAAACACAGTTTTTTAAAATAGAATAACGTTTATTAAATTATAATTGTGTTTATTAATTTATAACCATTATTTTCCATTTATAAGTTAACAGACATAACAGTCAAAAAGTTATCAGAATAAATAACAGGAATTTATCTTTTATTATTTGATTGGGTAATACAAAAACTTTTTACAAAAACCTTTACCGGCGAAAGCTCTCTCAATCGATTTTTTACCCTTGGTTAATTTGGTGTGAATGTTCGATTAATTGATGTACTAACATTTTTTTGCTAATATGAAAATTATTGCATTAAAAGGTAAAACATGAATCACGTAAAAACACCGATTATAAAATACGAATGATAAAATAATCGGTTTCAATAAATCGATATTAATTACATCGCTGTTTTTATACAAACGACGAGAAAGCAAAGAGAAGTGTGATTTTGAAGAACTAGGTCTAAATATTAGGCTCAGTATGCCAGGGTCCAGTGCAGCTTCTGGAATAGTGACGAAACACTGCCCGCCCTCAGTCGGCTTTCAGAGGGTGTGAGCTATACCAGGAAGGTGGCGACTGGTAGTCTTGGTTAGCAGAAAGGCTTTTAGCAAGAGAGGTCTTACCTGGGGAGATCAGTTATTTTGCCTTAATCGATATTAAATTTAGGGAAAGACACATATGTTCATTTACAATATGATAATCGATAATTACGGCGAAAGCTTCTTTTTTGGAGATATGAGGATCCTTGTGTTCAATATTTATTTTGTTTCACTTTTTAGAACCGGGTGTAGCGTATTATGGAGCATGGAATACTAGGATACTACAAGCTGGAAATAACTATTGAATTTTATTTCTAAGAGACATTTTTCTTCTAATAAATTACACAATTCAAATTATATTGTATTTTAATATGTAATATTACATTTGTGTAAATTATTCAATTTGAAAGTGTAAAACAGTGTTTCAAATATAAAAATACTCTTAAAAATAAAACATAATAATTTCAAACTTATATTTACTCTTTTGATTGCGCAATGTTTTGTGTGGCATTTTTTGTTCAATAAAATTAAATTAAGTTTCAAGAGGAACATTATTATTTTATTCGATTCATTCACTGTGGAATTAATCATGCCATGGCATATTGTCATCCATATCAACTTTATCACTATAAAATAAATCACTAGCAAGCCTACACTGAACTGTTATAAGATCATAGATTAAAATATAATTTTAAGAAAAGAAAATTCACTTTATAATTGAAAAAAGTAATTTGTAACATTTATTCAATCGGTATTTCATTACTTATAAGCTTTAAATTGATGTGATTATTGTATTGTTATTGTATTTATTTTTTATATATCCTGCAACTATTAAAGTTGATAAAAATATATCGACTAACACAGAAACAAATTCAATAATTCTGATACTGGAAAGTTCAATTGATAAATTTACGGGTGGATTTCCTCTTTCTGCGCATGTTGCTTCTGAACTACGGAAAATGAATTAATATTGAATTAATGATAAACCATGAACTAAAACAAATTTATTAAGTTCAGATTAATGAATAAACTGCAACTGTCTTTAGCGTTTGGTAGACTTCAAGGGCAATGCATTTGTGCCAATGAAATTGCTTTCATAAAAAGTATGCTGACAGTTTGCCAAATTACCGAACTCAAGGATTACTTGCTCTAGACCTGTTTAATGAATAGTAGGATTTGGCAGCAAAGCTATGAAACAAGTATGAGTGAACTACTTCTCCAGACAACTGTTAGTGTAGCAATTGTTAAAAGGCAGTTGTTAATTGTTCAGGCTCAAATTTGAGTCCACTGTGATTCTGTTGCCATTCCCGCTCTTTTCTTATTACATACGAAAATCTTCATGCCCTCATTAGGTAAATATTGCACAGATACATAAAACATCATTTCAGTTGATTCTGCAATGTGAAAAGAGCAAATGTGTCTCTTGTTTGAAGTAAAATTAACCGATTTCCAAAATATCTTAGAATAAATTGGACTTTTAACGTTGTTAGTTTTCAGTAATATGATATTCGAAGTGACTGTAAAACGTTTTTGTCATCTCATAGCCTCCTCATATTTTCAATTATTTCATTGTTTAGAATTTTTTTTTTGAGCCATAAACCCTGTATGATACTTTTGTTCTCAATAGAAGGTTGCCGGCGTCATAAAGAAGTAATTTAGGAGTAATTTATAATCATAATAACTAAAGGAGTAATTTATTTTCATGTAACATTTAACGGTGACACGTTTCTTAGATAAATTACATTTGTCCGCCTAATTAAACAATTAATATATTTTATGAGTGACCTTGCCTCACATTTTGCCCATTGAAAGTAAGAGTATCGAATCTTTTTTTATTAACTATTCTTAGTGCGTCAAATATGTTACCATTTCCTCAGAAATAAGGTATTCATTGAATTATGCATCTAGATACATGTTGGGTTTTTTTATCGCTTAACAGAATTAGTATGATTCTTTCTCAAGATGAGACGTTCAAATTTGAAGAATTGGTTTGTAATCTGACGTGAAGATATTAAGAAACGAGTGATCAATTTTATTCTAGCTATACATGAACGTTTTTTTGTTTCCAACATTGAATAATTTATAACTAATTTTTGAACAAATAATTACATTTACTTAGATTATGAACCACAGTCGACTGGAACGAAACACTTAACCCATTAGAATCAGACGTGGTTTGATTCTGTAAATATAAGAAAGTGACTTATGTACACGTTTCATGTACTCTCATATTAAATTTATCGTATTTATTGCTCACTCGTGGGCGACAGCTGTATTTCATGAACGGTTCGTTGGTCAGCAGTATTATTTTTACCGATTAACTACTGAAACTAAATATTCACATGTCTTAAAGAAACACACTAATCAGGCACGTTTCTCGTGAATTATGATCGGAGAAGATCGTACCGTAATCGTATTATTTTGCCTTCGATTATGTGTTCGATTTGACGTTGGACAGGTGATCTCTCGGATGACATCTTTACTCCATGGGTCACAATTAATTTGCGGTAGTAATGTTTAACATTTATTTCGAAGCAGTTCAATAATGTATGTTGTTGCTCTGAAGATGTCGGCAAGCTGTAACTCGGAAGTTTCCAAGATCCGGAGTTTTGAGTCTCGACATTTGCAATGTTTTTCGACATCAGCTAAATAGGCGACCAAAATTGACCACTGCCTAAATGAGAATTATAGGCATTGTTTGGTGGTTTCTGTGGTTTTCTCTTATCAATTCTAGTGTCGTTAACGAGTCATGAATGGCGCGCGATTTTTCCTTCCCCCATGCAGTTCACATTCTCATCCTAAGGGACGAGCGATAGGCCGATTCCGTCCTAATGCCCGATCCCAAATCCTCCACACGAACATCGGAGATCCGGAGAGACGAGCTTGCAGCTCCCTGAGACACTTCAGTGTGCCTCAGAATAAATATTACAGTTTTCCATGTCACAAATAGAGGTTGAAAATGATACCATTTTGGCAATGGACATGCAGTGGGAAATTTCACACGAGGGAGCTACACGTGACATTTTCCTCGGCAACTCTTTATAAACTGAGAGCGTAGGCTTCCGCGGCCGGTGTCAGTATTTACTAGGCTGTCCGGGTGACGCCGCGTCCATGGCGAACGTGCCGACGTTTCGGTCGCCATTCTGCGACCCTCCTCAGGGAGTAATGCCCAGTCTTTATGAACTGTTCACGTTCTGTCTCAGTCAAGGAGATTTCATGCCCCTGTCGAAATAGGGTATTCACTGTTGCCCAATAATCAGAGGCAAATGTCATATGTGTACCTCCCTTGAATGAAATTTCCCATCCAGACTTCATGTTCTTGAACAAAAATTGGTTACTTTTATATTATCCTACACATCCTGAAGTTTGTATTTATTCTGAGCCATCCGTTTACAGTAGATCTGTTGCTTGGATTGCCAAACCAAAAGAAGAGCGTATATTGAACCAAGTAGACGAATTAAAATGATAGAGAAAGATGATGCACGTATTAATCACAAACCTTCAAAAAGCAACCTGAAAGATTGTCGCGCCAAGCAGAATCAGCCGTATTGAATGCACTATGGAATGTTTCCTCTTCCCAGTCTGCGTAAGTGGTTATAAGGAATGTACTCCGCTTATAGTATTAAGGGGAGAGGAAAGAACAAAGATAGGGAAAGAAAGATCGCGATCTGTACTGGCCCATTTGTTAGGGTACTGCTCAAGCATTCGCTAGGTATTGGTCAGGGAACCCACAGACAACTACCGATCAGAGCAACCGGCTAGAAGTTTCCTCTAATGGTTCAATTTGAACTAGCTAATATCGAACATTCGACAACTCGATTCGACTCGAAAGTCGAACCCTAGGACCGGGAGAGGTGGCTCAGAGCATCTACTGATGTCACTGTAGTGCCTCTCACCAGGATGTACTGGAGTACGAGTTTCGACGGTGGCAGGATTTTCGAAACTAGCTAGATAGATAGGTCGAGTTTTGTGACTGCCTGGAAGAGAAGTCTAGCAGCCGGCTATTCTGATAGGTAGTTCACCCTGTTTTCACTGATCAACACCAGGGGAATGTCGTAGCGGTACCCTAACAAACGGGCATTTTCTTCTTCTGTCTTGTCATATCCTCACCCCTTACTTACTTTCACTACACTTCCACATATACCGGGAGACCGGTCTTGAGCTTACAGCTTGTCCTGGCTGGAGCGGTGCCCCGTGGGAGATACCTGTTTGAGGAAAACCCCATTAGCCCCAGGTCGGCGTCAGACTTCAAAATCCAACGGGGCAAGTTCACCGCCACCTCCAGAGAACAAAATGCACTACCCTTACGGAACTAATAACCTTAGCGTTTGGCGCGCCCGGAATCCCTAAACAATCAATCAAACGCGAGTTCCTCCAGCTGAACAATACTACAGAGGCAAAGACGTTGCCGCTGAAATACCTCATCTGATCTGTGAGTGGCGAGCCAAACAATTGAAACAACTGATCAAAAATTGATGTACGAACTTCATTGCGACAGGCGCTACAAACTCGTCGTTGTTTAACAGATCAGGCAAATTTCTGCCCCCGGACGTAATCAAACCATAGAAGAATGATTAAGACTCCTAAAAGAACAACGTCTGCTTACTTTGAAACTATACTTCTTTGTTGGTGTTTTTGCAAACAGAATTTCTATAAACCATAAAAATGATCTTCCTCCAACTCTTCTCTGTCTGTAAAATCTATTTAACATTTAAATAAAAAAAAGTGGATTCACATAATTTCCCAATATTTGTTTTTTGAATCCAAAATGTTACTTTACATTTCGTGTGTTTATCTCCCACACATCTTCCATAACACATTCCCCGGGACGGATCGGAGCGTGGTTGTAAATAAAATTGCATCCATTTTAGACTATTGATAGAATTCGTTGCCTTTCCGCCTAATTGATGAGTATGACAAATACACGGCCAAGCCGGGTTGTTTTCGGTAGATGATACATAAAACACATTTATTTTCGAAAGTATAGACACAGGGTCAAAGTAGTCTGAAACGTGTGAATTCGAGGCTTAGATACAAATGAACTACGCGATTAAGAGTTTATAAGATTCAAGTTGTATAGGATGAAGTTCATTTCCCCCTCAAATAACTAATTGCATCAACAGAAACCGGCTGTTAGAAAGGGACGAGGGTCCTCATTGAATTGGAGAAGAACACCCCCTCATGCCGGAGAGGGGACAGATCTGACGGTCCTTAAATCGTCTCCAAATGCATCAGCAGGAGACGTGGATGCGATAGCTGACCTGTCCTCACATGTCCTCGCGCTGTCCTCTCTCGGCGCGGCTCCGTCGCGTCCTCGGGGCTCCGGCCGGCGGTGGCTGCGCGGACGCTGCGCTGGACTCGCGTCCGCTGAACGCGATGCACTGCGTTCGCGGCTCTGCGCAGACCTGCTCCGCCATCGCGCGGTCCGCCTGCGCCCGCCCGCCAGCGACCCACGCTGCCCGCCTTCCAGCCCAGTCGCCTCCACGCCGCCCACGCCGCCCACGCCGTATGAGGTGGCGCAGGGCGGCAAATGACGTCGCTGCAGGAAGGTCCTAGGGTACGATTCCCGACGCTGGCACTGACTAGATAGCTGGGTCGAATTCGGCCGCTGTCTGGAGGAGAATTCTAGAGGTCGGCTGTTCTGATCGATTGTTTTCCATGGTTTCTCCGAAGCATGAGCACTAGGCGAACGCCGGAACATTAACACTGACAAACTGTCCAAACAGGCCTCGGCAAGACGGGGGGTTGGGCGAGGTGGCGTGTACGACTGTCGCCCAGACACTCCCAGTTCACTGTCACGGGAGTGGGTTCTTACTGAAGCGTGATCATACCTTCCTCTTCCTTGTCTTACCGTCACCCCCTTACTTACACACTCACATTAACTACACTATTACACATGTCGGGGGATCTTAGAAATTGTCGCGGCTCGGGGTTGGTGCCCCGCTGGTGGATATATGGTTTAAATGCTGTTTTAATCGCCTAAGGAAACACAATATCAGAGAAAACAAATCATTTGTAAACAAAGAAACAAGGAAAGATACATACAAGACACTGAGCAGAACACGGTCGTCGACATAGCCGTGCTAAAGATAGGGTTGCTTTACTTAACAGGCCTCGGCAAGAGCGCGAGCGCAAGGGGGAGGGGATGAGGTGGCGTGTAGTGTCGCCCAGACAGTCACGGGGGTGCATTCTTACTGGTCACTGTTCACAGCATGAGAAAGCTTACAGGTCACAGTTCAGAATGAGAGAGGGTACATGTCACTGTCGTTGAAATGAGAGCTTACAGCACTTTGCCGTCGGCATGACAGGGAGCCGGAACGGGTGAAGTACGTATTTTAGATGGCCATGGCTCCCATCTGGGGAACAACTCGCGCCCCTCAACGTTCTTCTCATTGAGTGGGAAGTCGGGTGTGGCAGCCAAGCATGTCGGGGACGCGGCGTCACTACACGTTCATTACAGTGTTTAAATTCATAGCTGTAGGATTTTAAATTGCCCCCGACGAGCATTGCAAATTTTCGGTCACATTTCGCCGATCAGCCTTTAAAATGGATTTGGAGCGGCTAAACTAACGTTGTACATCAGACAGAAGTAATTGGTCACTAGTATTCATCAAACAATACTAGTTTTAAACTAAGTAGAATATTTAATGTTGTTCACAAGTAGCACGTGAACACAGCCAATGACGGGGAAAAGGAATAAGAGAACTATGATTTCCCCTAAATCGAACATTGTTTACTTTGTCTCTGTAGTATCGTTGAATGGGAGGCTCTAAAAGTCGAGACCCAACACCAAATTTTTAATACTAGTTTCATAACTAGGACGAATTAAACCACTGCTCTGATAATTTTCTGTGATTTCTCTCGGCAATACTAACCGAATGTCGGTGCAGTGCCCTAATAAACGGGCCTCGGACCGCGCGCGATCTTTCCTTCCTCATGTTTGTTTCATTATTTATTTATTTCTCACTTTCTCGCTCTTCCTCTTTCTCTCTCTTCCTTCTCTGTCTCTCTCTTTCGCTCTCTCCTTCCCTCTCTTTCTCTTTCACTTCCTTTTGTCTCTCTCATTCTCTGTCTCTTTCTGTCTCTCCGGGACATCTGATCGGGAGGTCGTAGGTTCGAGTCCCGATAATTTTCGATTTCCGAACAGTAGATCGGAAATATTACTTTAAGAATATAAAAGAACAGAAAAACCTCGTCCTAAATGGAATTTTTCGTCAAAAAATGGAAGCCGTTTTTTTTTACATTTTTTTAGCGTTATTGTAAATGCAAAATTAGAAGCTGTTTTGCACAGGAAGCCTTTGACTTTTCGAAAAACTTCAATTGAAGTCATAAGAAGCACTTACACTCACAAATGAAATAATCGTCTCGTATATTATTTCAGTAGTGTACATACCTTTTATGGCTCTCACAAGCAAACCTATATTTATAAAAGAGGCCTTTAAAGGAAGAGAATTTCACGGAGACGTGACGAATGGCACTTTGACTTTAAAAATATCAAGAAATTGTTGAAAAACGCATCCAATTATTCATGTCAAATGCAATCCGCAGCCCACAGTAAAAATTTCCTTAAATAACTCTTAAACGAAGCATTCTTGGATCTTAAGAACTACAATTTTGAGGCCACAGGCCTAAAAGAAACGTTCCTCATACCGTAATATACAGTTGAGATATTATTCGGCATTCTATTAAATTTGTCCTTTTTTGGTACTTATCGATACTATCAATGCCACCCTTTTTTATCCGTTGGTGATGGTGGCCATCCTTGCGACGTGACGCTTAGGAGGCTTATATTCCTCTGTCGTATACTATTTACGCATTCTGTGTACACGGTGGTTTGTGCAGACTTATGGAAGTTTTTTTTACATAATTATTAATTCAAGATTCGCTCTTGCAGCAACAACTAGAAGTACTATTAATAGTTGTTTGATTCCGATGAAAATTATTTTTTGTGCGTGTAGTGAACTCAGGTGTTTAGCACGATTTGTAATGCATTTAAAATATCATGCAAAATCTAAAATAATATTGAATACCGCTATCTTCTACCTGTAAATATATGTACTTACATAAAAATCCATGCCCTATTTAAAGTAGGGTACGGATTTCAAAACACAGTTCCTGTTTGCGTGGGTTCGCTAAAATCCCGAGATTCGTTGCTGTTTTTTATCATAGTTTAGATCGTTTAACCAAGGAAGTTTTCAGATAAACAATGCTATTTCATATAAAAGCGACTAAATGATAAAAAAATTATATTAATATACATACTACAAATATTACAAAGAAATGTATGCGACCCGCAGTGTGTGCAAACTGCACGGGATGGAAAGATGGGACGGAATAGAGTGAAGCGGGGCTGATTTGAGGAGGTTGGGGTGTGCGGGTGAGGAGGAGCGGAAGGTGGGCGTGGCGAGGGCGGGGGGTGGGGCGGAACGGCGCGAGACGAAGTGGAGCGGATAGATAATATAAATAAATATATATTTCCATTCCACACTACAATGAGATTTCCTTTTCTTGTCTACCAGATGTCTGTTATAAGTAAATTACCGGTCAACTTCCATCCAACGTCGGCCAACGCCGGTCAAATTCATGTAAAAATGATTGGGAAAGTAGAGGACTGCTAGTACGTAGGTGACACTGCCCTGCTCCTCTTTCGAAGAAGCGAGGCAGAATTGAAAGAATCAGCAGCGATAAATGACAACGGAAGTAGTAAATTACCTAACTTCACGTTACTTCATCTTTTTCTGCTGTATCTCTTCTGTCATAAAGGCAGTGGAATTCTCCCAAACGGTCGCAGGAAGTGACTGCTGTCTCAGCGGTAAGCAGGCTGTCAAAGGGGATCTGCAGAAGACTACAACCATTTTTACATGTTCATGTTTGTTTTTGTTTTTTGTTTTTTTGTTTTTTTTCTCATCATTTATTATCGGTTTAGAAAAGTGACGGTCCCGACTGGTCGTAATCTGTACAGAACTAGTAGTGCTACAATAGCACATTCTTTCTCGCAATTTTGTTAATAGTTATGTAATAGTATACTGTGACAATTTCTATCTTGTACTTAAGCTACCATTTGAAAAATTCTTAAACAAATGAAGCGTGAAAAATACATTTTGTTTCAAACATTTGAACGAAAACCGATTTTTGTCATTGAATTCAGGGTATTCATATTCTGCGTAAATGTACCAACGATGCCCGATGAGTATTTTAGCCGTAAATATTTTTTTATAACAATGCGAACCAGCGGCGTCATCATTACTACCTTCTCTTATAAGTGTGGTGTAGTCAAAACAACAATGTCCTCTTGATTCGTTTGAGTACACATTTTGCAAATAAGCGTACGTGATTTCGCTAGCAAACAAAATTCAAATGAATAGAGAAATATAATAATTAAATATAATATTGTTATATTCATCAAAACTACTCATTTTTTCAAAAATTACTCGTCTTTCCCGCATCTTAACATGCAAAGCAAAATGATCCGTTTGCTTTCAACATTTAAGTCAATTAAATGGCGCAATTTAAAACAGATTTAGTGCTTAAATAATATTAATCTTTCTTTTCAAGATTCGAATGACTACTTCCAAGCACTTTTCAAATACTTTCGCAGACTGACACCGCCTCAAACTAAGCGCGGAAAATTCAAATTTATCTTATCGATATTTGTTCCAATTTTCAAAAATACAGAGAGTGCATCGTAAATGACACTAACACAATTTTCTTTACCGTTCTTTTCTACATACGTGAAAAAAAATAAAGAAAAAATTGAAATCGTTTCTGAGAAAAAAATTGTTTAAAATTTAAAAATGTGCTGTGTTGGACGCAAGATTACGCAAAAACTCATATTTTCAAAAATTGAACATGGCCTTATTTGAAGATCGGTTTATGATGAACACATTTCATTAAAAAAATTACCTTCATTATTGCAGTTGTAGGAAACGCTCAAAAAACTTAAAATGTTAGCAATTTTCGAAAATCAAGAATTTCAACAAAATGAAACGTATATTATTGTGTGCGTTCATTACACTATCCGAAGTCAAAATTTAGTCAACAAATTTTGTGTACTTTTGGAGAAAAAATTGTTTAAAAAATTGCCACATTTTGCGCAAAATTACACGAAAACTACTCAACTTTTATAAAACTTGTACATGACCATATTTCAAAAACTGTCTTGAAAGAACTCTTTTTTAAAGGGGAAAAATGTCTACCTTTAATGTTTCAGTTGTAGAAAGGTGCCGAAAATAATTGAGCTTTTGCTATTTTCGAAAAATCAGGAATTTTAACGAAAATGAGATCTGCATCATTCTCTTAGTCGCTCGAAAGCGTTAATTTCGCTATCTGACAACAAACTTTAATAAAAATATTTGGACCCATGTTTTGTGAACATTTTGAAAATGAGCCTTTTTGAGGCTTCGTGTAAAGTACCCTCAAAAACTGTAATATTGGTTTCAAACTAAAGGAGCCGCGAAGTCAGCAAGATCGATTGGGGAATATTAGTTTTGGCGAAAATGTACGGAACGGTTTAGACGCTAGCGTAGTTTACAGACAGACGGACAGACAAATGTTTTGTCGTCAATCGATCTTTCGGTATCAAAACCCAGAAAACATGGATTCTGACGACACAGCGTGTTGGAGGATATCTTATACTATATGTAGGTGCAAGACTTATCCACTTTCGTTTCCAGGGCCCCGCAATAAGTGTTTTTTTTATCGAAAATTCGCCGTTTTCCCCCGCAGCATTACAATATTTTTCTCTGTACTTCGAAAGCAGTAGCAAGAAAGCAAAACTTTTTTTTTATTTTCTAGTTTAATTTTCAAATTAAAAAGTGCGGGAACATGCGGTGAACATTTGAGGAAAGTTTGAGGGAACCTTTTTCGGAACATTTGTGGGAACATTTTGAGGAATATTTGGAGGAATCTTTGTAGGAATATTTGGAGGAGCATTTGCAAAGACATTTGGTAAAACATTAGGAAAATATTTTGGGAAAACACTAGTGATGACGTTTTGAGGATCATTTGGAGGAATATGTCAAGGTATACATGTAAGGACTACATACCAGAAACATGTGAAGGAACATGCAATGAAAGTTTGAGGGAAAATGCGAGTGAAATATATTGGGGAGCTTGAGTAAAGGTTTTACGAACATTATCTGGTGACTTCTGCTCTGTAGCAGGTTGGTCATCTGAAACTAGAAATCTATATAAAATTAAATTGATAAATTAACAGGCCCTGCTTTACGTATAATTACTTTAATAGGCCCATCGTGACGAGCCTACAATGCTTCAATATATAGTACAGGTTGTAACCTGTAGTTAGGATCCAGCCTGAAGCTATTTTCACTTTTAAAACAATGATTTACAAAGTACGTAATGTCTTCATGGCTCCAGCTAGAATTATAATGTTAGGTACTGTTACCAATAAAATGAGAAGGTGCTGTTGTAGCATCATTAATTGTTCTTAACTTTCCCTCGGTAATATCATGGAAAATTCCCTGAATTTCAATGAAATTTATTCATTTGCTTTCCGAAGTCCATTTTCTTCAAATAGATTTCTATTTAAAAAATAGTCAGTTTTCTATTAACAATTCCGAAGGTTTCGAGAAGTTCGACGTATTTGTCAAGATTTACACTATATTTAAGTAAAACATTACGCATGTTGATAAGTAATTTACATAATTTCATTTTGCTATTTGGTAATATATAATTACGAATTCCAATTAGTTGTTATTCTGAGAAGCTTTCTGTATCTTATATTCATATATAAATTGTGTTCTTGCATTAAAAAATCTCACGAGATATCCTGATGCTAAAAGCTTCTGATATATTTTTAGCACATTCAAATGAATTTTTTTATGTGCTGACAAATACACAAATATGTTTTCACATTGGAGTTTTTCAAAATAAAAATAATTCAAAAATAAACTAATTTATAACCATTTTATTTGTTTAATGAAATTTATTCACTATCAAATATTTACTATTTGACTGAAAGTGTTCTCAAAGTAGAAAGAATTCCCCTCTACTAGTAGTTTTTAAATATCTCCCTGAGCTTTTCTAACAAGAATAATCTTGTTGTGTTCCGTAATAAAACTCGTAGCCACTAAATTGCTCAAGTCAGCACCTACTCGACTGCTTTACATAGGCGACGCTTTAGATGGCATTCTGCCCTCGCCTTCGTAAGTGTAATCTGAAACCTGTATATGTGCGGTATGCGGACGTGTGCAATCACGAGACTTCGTAATGTCGAGTGATGAAATCTTGCAATGGTAGTCAGTTTGTTGGCTTCTAAACTGATTTGCAGGAAATCAACGAAAATGGAACGCATTCCAATCAATTGCTCGAAATTATGTTTTTACTACATGAAAATACTTTTAATACGAGTAGCACTACTTGAAAAGTACATGGAAATTACGTGAAATACCTCACCACGTGAGTTTTACAAGAGCTTCCCCTCTTGTAGAAGGCTTTTGCACAAAAACGTACACAGATAGTGAAGCTACATTTATGTCCAGAAATAAAACTAGAGGTTACCCCTACATTTGCTCAAAAGATCACGGAAACTGGACGAAAAACCTGACCGAGATGGGGGTCATTGACCCTGAAAAATAACCATGTCATTGACCCTGTAAAATATTGGTCATTAACTTTACAACTAAAGTTGCCTCCGATTGTAGGTAACTCGGATGTAGTGAACTTAAGTCACTTGTCTCGTTTCATCTACGTTACAAATAAGCACAAAAACATTCGGTTACAGTTGACTCTGAACCTAGTGAACGTAGGAAATGCATCCTGGAAATTATTTCCCTCCTGGAAAAAAGATATCGCTCCAGTGCCACAAATTCCAAGGCAAGGCAGCTTGGAGCGCAATATCATCGCCCAAAGGTCGCAATCGAAGGAGACTCCCCTGAGTTGGAAGTTGCGGTCCCGGAATGGGGACCTTACTGATGACCTTGTGCCCCTCAGTTTCACTGCGGGCCTGTGGGCGCTACAACTGGCGGCGGCGTCAGAAGACTGCTTGATTCCGTTTCAAGCGTGATGTTACTTGATATTCCGCGCCCCAAAAGGGCGTAGTGTCCTACGATGTGCGCGACGTTCTAGTATGTGCGCGACTGCCACTACCTCACCGCCTCAGCGATATCGGTTTTAATAGCCGCTTGCGGCGTGCCGCTATTGAAAGGATCTCGTACGAGTATGTTATTTGGTGAGAAAGATCCTTCGGAGAATGGGACGGTGTTCCAACAATGCAAGAGACATTCAAGGGTCTCAAGACTACTTCACGATACTTAGAAACAATTGAAAATTCAGTATCAAGTATGGAGAGCGTACGAAGGATCTCGAGAAATTAATAATGAAAAATGTGCGAAGAAAACAATTGAAAATAATTGATTTTTTAAGGTCAACTAGAGATATTGAACATTTCCAGATCGTGCTGTTAATGTATTTTGCTGTATCTCTATAGTAATTAATCATTGAGAAGCAATTCTATTTAATTTTGACATCATCGGATATAGTGAAACAAAGTGTTAATCGTCAGAAGTTCACTATAACCGGAGTCGACTTTATTTTCATAAAATATCAGAATTTGATGTTAAGTGCGAATAGAATTAGGCGTATAACACTTGAATATGGAGGGAGATGGTATATCACCGCGCACTAGGTTATCTACTACGTTACGATATAACTTTTACTCTAAGCTTTTGCAGTATACAACAAAATTAAGAACACATGCTACTCGCAATTCCCTCTGACGCAACGAACCTCGTTTTTGATCATCGTAATTACAGTCAACTGATTAACTACAGTGTTCGAGCCACGCGATTCGATATTTTGAGGTGAAAACGTTGAGCAAATGCCGAAGCTCCTGATTCGCTATTCTTTAGCTTTGAGCTCTGGCCTTGCCACGTGACCGCGAATTATCAACCACCTTCTGATTTTATTCACAATACAGACAGTACAGAACTCTTTTGTACTTTGGTTTTCTACTACGTTTCCTTCGTTTGGTAATTGGTCGTAGGTCGAAGTAGAGCGCAGCCCTCACCTTGGATTTTTTTTTCAAGACATTGTCACCGGTTTGTGACCTATATATAAAATATGCATATTGATTGATTGATTTGATGAGATTATGTTCGGGAATTCGATTAGATTACATGATCCGTTTATATTCAGGGCGCCTACCTAGAATGTAGATGTAAATAAATGTTGCTGTATTTGTTCAGTCTTACACCGCTGAATTACCGCATTAAGAATTGGGGGTGCAGCATCTGGTATGATATAAATGACATTAAGTTAAATGAATATAAAGAAAGAAAATTGCTGATGAAATTCCGTCAAAAACTACTCAAAAGATCTTCTGTTAAACATTATATTGACATTGGGTCTTGTGATAAACATTGCATAGAAGGTGCACATTCTAACTCTACAGACAACAACCTGAAATAAAAAATGTCTACGTTAGTAGTTATTCTGAAATTGCTCAGTGGGAAAGTCTCGACGGAAGAATTAGGAATCATACATTGCAAGAAATTCTCAATTTACCAATGAATTGACGAACCGTGTAATAAACTCCCTGCCTCTAGTAACTCTAGTAACCTCTAATAACTCATGAATATTTATCTGACAAATTCAGAAACTCTCTTGGTGGTA
Source organism: Gryllus bimaculatus (assembly GCA_017312745.1). Classification (NCBI taxonomy): domain Eukaryota; kingdom Metazoa; phylum Arthropoda; class Insecta; order Orthoptera; family Gryllidae; genus Gryllus; species Gryllus bimaculatus. The sequence goes on along the minus strand of BOPP01000068.1, from coordinate 1,103,243 downwards.
TCAATAAATATGAAGTTTTTTTAAAAATTCTTAAACATTTTTTCTGACTCTAAATAGTATTAATGTTAAGAGTAATGGAGAGTTTCAGTGTTATATTGAAACACTGAATAAGATTACAAGGAAAATATTTCAGTAAGTTAGTAATTGTTTCAGGCACAGAATTATAATAAATATCACAATATCAATACGAGGAATATTCGTGTGTATTTATTGTTCGCTCCGTACCTAAGCAACGGTTGGGAATTCCGATGTCAGAAATCTAGGTAGTTGTAAGAATAACATTAAGGTTATTGCACGAATGGTTTAAAATATTATTTCTGTGGGAAAGACAGGTAATATATAATCATTTTAAACAATATGCATTGGGTTTAAGCATTTGAAGAATTAATAATGTGTATATTTATGATCAATTTTGAACAACACTCGAATTCTTTTTCAGACATTGAATTTAATGTGGTGTATAGGTCGAAAAATTTTGTTTCCAAGTCGCGTAACAACTCAGCATTTAAATTTCCCGCGATTGCCGTTGCGGATATCACAAGGGGCTCATGGTCTTCGTGGCCTGCGTTTGGCCTTGATTCGAAGCCTTCAAGGTAAAGAAAAATTGAGCAAAATAGAATTGTTGAGGTTACTCCGGCACTCTTGAGACAACAACATTGCTGACGTAGAACCTGAGATAAATGACACACATATGTGTGACCTTTCATTTTACGCATTGGTTCTTAAAGTATTCTTAATTTTAATTTGAGTTCTTGGGTGTTGGACCCAAGCGTTTTGTTGTGTCATTTTTGCTGCTTGTTATCAATTTTGTAGTTACGACAAGTGTTTGTGGATGACGTTGTCGTGAGTATGTTTAGGGCTCTTTTTCGTGCTTTACCTGGTAAAGTTTCTAATGGACTGACTGCTACCTATTTTACTGGTAAGATTATATACCTAAGTTGTAATGTGAATATTATTATTTTATTTTATGAAGGAATAATCTTGTGCGTCAAGTAAAGATTGTCGCGGCTATTTAGTAATTTTATTTTCAGATTGCTTGGTAATGGAGCAATTAAAGATCGTTTTAGGTATTCAATAGTTGTTTATTTTTTCACATTGCCTGGAAGGGCAAGCAATATAGAACAATGTGAAATAAAATAACTTAACAGCTGACACAATTTTTAACGACGGTATTTCACAAGGCGTCCTTTCACAAAATTAAATAATTTATATCACTACATCCATCAGCAAAAATCTTCATATAATGTGAACATTATGTTAGTGCATTTCAGTGATGAACATTAGAAGATAACAAAGTTCTTTACTGCCTTACTGTTTCTTGATAATACTAACCTCAAATTCCTGAATGTATCTTTTGAATTTAAGAAAAATCATCTATATATGAAGGAAACATGGCCATGAGATCCCTTCTTTTCAATAGGCCATTTTATGATTTTTCCCTCCTTTTTTTTTTCCCAACAGGAATGTTTTTCATCTACACTGTACAAAATATTGCAATAACAATGAAATAACAATTATAATTTCCTTCTTGTTATAATTATCTTAAATATGAAATTATTACCATATTAATTATGTGATTTTAGTTTCAGCTTGGGCTACTGTAGGATTCCGAGGTGCTCATAGTGTTTCACAATCAGATACTTATCCAAAAATGAAGGTCCACATTTTACCAGCCCTGTCTGATAATTATATGTATTTGGTAAGTTTCATTTTATGGTTTACCAATATGATAGAACTGGCTGTTCGTTATAATTGTGTTATTTGGGTATTACCCCTGAGATGGTCCCCCATTCCCGCTTGTGTTGTAACACAGTATGTACATAAATTTTGAGTTGTATTTTAACACACAAAATTTATTAGTTTTATTTGTTTGAGAATTAAAATTCAACAACTGTTTCCATAACAGTGCAGCATTGACTTAATGCTTATGGAAATTTGAGGCCTTGAAGTTATGAGTGGAGGCATGTGGTGAGAGAACTAAAATTCCAGATATTATTTTGGTATTCTTGAGTGTTCATTCAGATCTTTTAAGGTCTTTTAATGTTAATAGGACTCAAAACATTCTTTATAGTTCCTTAAAGTGGATTGTTTGTACTGGTATTCTTGATGCATTTAACATCGCTATTTTGATGGCTAATTTTCTGATTTCAAGAAATACATCAAAATGATTTTCTACCTCAAATAAATTCAACTACATTTTTTAGGAATCGATAGAATTGCATTTCTTTAATGGCATAAATGAGGGCCGTATTGGGGGTGTTTCTTGACATTTAGTAGTCATACTGCAGTTTGAGGAGAAACACCTTGAGTAGTTTTGCAATAATATTTTTTCTTAATATAGTTTTAATCTTTCTATTCATTACTAATTTGTTTGTGGAAAAAAAATATTTTTAAATATCTGTTCGTAAGCCTGAAAGTAAAATAAAATAAAATAAAATAGTCAAAATTAGATGAACAATTATGTGAAAGTATCTTTGTGATGGTGATGATTGATATTGTGAAGATGACTTCATGAATTAAAAAAATTATCAAGTATATATGAAGTACTGACTATCATTAACAGTTAATGCCATTTATAATATTTTTCATTCAAAGTACTATTATAATAGATAAGTTTTTTTTAAAATTTATTTTAGTCTTGTTGTGTACATGTAGTTTTTACACTTGAATTGGGGACATATAGTGGGACTCATAACTGTAGTATTAAGCAAAATGAAATCAGCTTCAAGCTATCTTTCTTGGTGACAGTACATTTTTGATAGATATGTTTTTGAAGTTAGAAGAATTTGTTCATTGTTCTTTTTCACTTTTTTAAACACATTTGCAGAAACAAAATTATAAAAAATGTTGCATAAAATTTGACCAGATAAAAATGTACAGCTATATACATACACTATTTGATGATGAGCATTACTATTGCTGAAAAATTTTAACCACCATTTTATGTTGAAGATTAATTGAACTAATCAGATGAATTGTTACTACCAAAGTAGTAACAACGTAGAGCCTTTATATTGTGTAATATACATAATTAATGGAATATTATTACCAGGGTTGGGCAGTATTTAAATTAAGTATTTCAAATACATTTTGTATTTGAAAAACTGTATTTTTCAGTTTTTTGGAGATATTTAATTACATAAAATAAGTGTATTAAAAAAAAGAAATACTTAAGATACGTGAATTTTATTTTTATTTATTTTTACTTTTATTCCAGTTTGTGAAGCAATTAACCCAGATAAACCTGGGTTTTTTTGATTTACTTTAACTTTTTGGATTAATGTATAATTAATAAGAATCCGTGTATAATATAGTTAGTTATTGTTTAGAAATTTTGTATGGCTGTCAGTTACTAATTTATTGTAATTGTCCATTACATTATATTGTTGCAATAAAAAGATAGAATGCAATTGTATTTTCTGTACTTTGAATATTTCAAGTATTTTAAATACACATGTATTTATCAAAACCTAATGTATTTTTAATAAGTTATATATAAATATTTTTAATATTTAAATACTAGTTTACAAATTATTTAAATATTAAATTTAATGTATTTTGCCCAACCTTGATTATTACTGGGAAATTGTGAAATCAAGATAAATTGATAGATTAATATTTAAGGCAAAATGGATAATTAAATGCAAAAATACTAAATACATATTGGAAATCTTACCTCACTGTGGCAATTTTGTCTGTCAACTGATTGGAAATACTTCCATTGAATCCAGTAAGTCCTATTGAAGAGATGTTTCTTATTCACAACAATGGTTGATTCATTGCACTTTGATAACCACTTTACATCAATGTCTTAAGAATTTCATCAAGTTAAAAATTAGAACTGCAAAAATCTCCAGCACTTTCATGAACAGAGCTTTATCTCACACTAGAGTAGCCAACCTATACCCTAAAGATGTTGCCAACTAGACTGAAATTTAGACTGTTTGCACATCATGAGGTTTCATTGTGTTCATGTCATAAAATCCTTAGATTGTTGATGAAGCAACAAAAGAGGCTGCCATTGTGGACCCTGTAGAGCCAGACAAGGTCGTTCGTGCTGTCAGCCAAGAGGGAGTCAAGCTGACTAGTGTGCTCACAACCCATCATCACTGGTAGGCTATTGGCGAGGCAAGCGAATATTCACATTAATAAAATGTTGAGAAAAAGCATTAAGATATGAATAAGATATTTTTGAGATTGAGATAAGATTTTTTTTTTTTTTTTTTTGAAGGGTAATATACTTCCTGTTTGTCTTATTTGCAAAATTAATTAGTTATATTATTATTTGATGATGATGATTATTTATGTACTTTAAGGCAATCTTAAAAGATCGGGTTTCCAAAATTATGCATTAAATATTCTTGTTGCTAGGGATCATGCTGGCGGAAATGCTAATTTGGTGAAGCAAGTTCCTGGTCTGACTGTGTATGGTGGCGATGATCGAATCGATGCTTTAACAAAAAAAGTTAGCCATGGTGACAAGTTCAGCATTGGTCAACTGAATGTGAGGTGTCTCTTCACTCCTTGCCATACAGCTGGCCACATTTGTTATTTTGTTGAATCACCTGGGAATACTCCTGCAGTTTTCACTGGTAATACTAAAACACTTTGTAAGACCTCTTCACCTATTTGATTTTCTTGGCCATGAACTAACAAAAAATGTTTTGTGTGCAGGAGACACATTGTTTATTGGTGGTTGTGGACGATTCTTTGAAGGTACACCAGATCAAATGCATAAAGCACTGATTGACACACTAGGCAATCTCCCACCAGAAACAGTATGTTGGTTTGTTCACATTAATGATATATTCACTGTAGAAAAATAAATGACTTTGGATTTCATTGTTTTGAATTGTGTTGTTGAAGGTACTGTATGATATAAATTAACTGGCAATATCTTGCATTTTCAGAAAGTGTATTGTGGTCATGAATATACAGTTGCTAATTTGAAATTTGCTCAGCATGTTGAACCTGACAATCAGCACATTCAAAGCAAAATAAGCTGGTCACAACAGAAAAGGTCTAAGCAAGAACCTACTGTCCCCTCTACCATTGGTAAATATTATAGAACATTGTTGGAAGTCTAATATTTTTTCATGGGACATGTGATATTTTAGTATTTGTATTGGTTAAAATTCATTCTTCTGTCGAAATGACCCCCCAGGTGCGGGATAAAGAAGTGGTTCATAGTAACAAGCTTTTCCTAAATTACGATATGTTGAAAACTTATTTTATATAGTTCAAAAAAAAAGTCTGCACTTTTCTCTTAAAGAATACTACATATTATTTGTCTCTAATTTCTTATTGTTTTTTTGAACAAGTTAGTTGGGGGATAATGTAAGCAAACGCTATAATCCCAAGGTAGTAATCCCTCTAAATGCATTTTTTTTTGTCACGTTTGTCACATCATGCATGTTTTATACTGACATACATAGTAAAAATTATTACCTGGAAATACTTTGTTAAAAAAAAACATTGACTGTTGCAGGAACAGGTACTTCTAAGTCATCCAATCTAAAAACCATACTTTCTTGAAAGCATTTTATTGCATTTAACCATGATAACTACACCGCAAAAACTTAAAGAATTGGTATTTTTATTATGTTTATTTTTCTTTGTAATAAGGAAAATGTATATTAATTTTTTGGTCAGACCTGAAATGTTCTGATCAAGATGTATTCAAGAAAACAGTTATTGATATCCTTGAATTTCCTAAAAGTCGTTTATTTACTACATAAGGGGGCATTGTAAATTTAAAATTTAGAAGCTAATGATTCTGAAAATGTGTTAGGAGAGTGATACTCTTCTACTCTTTTTGCTTTGTCTTATTTTGCATCAACTGAAATTGTAACACAGAGGTAAAATGATACATTCTTTGCAGGTGAAGAAAAGCTCTTCAATCCATTCATGCGCGTTATTGAGCCTTCAATTTTGAAACATGCCAACACTCAGGACTCCATTAAGGCAATGGAGTTTGTCAGGCGTGAAAAAGATTCCTTCAAGGCCTGAAAGAATTAGAACTTGCAGCTACTGAAATAACATTTAACAATGAAAATAATTAGATGGAATGGAATGTAAACATTTTCTTTGTATATTGATTTTTATTGTGCATAAAGAAATTACATATTAAAATCATAATTTGTAACAAACATATATTAACATTCTTCTGTCGTATATTTTCCACGATTTGCATAAACTTGCATTTCTGCCGCGTATTTTTCCTTTGACTTTTCATACATTTCATAATAAACCTGAAAGAATAAGAGTAAGGACATAAGACTACATAAAAAAAACCAACTTATTGTATGTAGTTATTACCATTAATTCACAACAAACATTGAGACAGCTAATTACTAACACTCATGTGTAATTTAAAGTACTGCCACATGTTTCTAAAGAACTAATAAAAACATAACTGGAGAGGACAAGAACCAAGAATAAGTTGCTTTATCAACATTATTGTTCCATAATAGGAGCATTTTCTAACAAACACTGCAATACAATATGAAGCAATTTCATGCATGTGGCTAAACATTCCTAAAACAAAAGATATAAAATAATGTCATAAAAATGTCAATGAATGTGATTTAGACATAAATTTCTATTCAAATAATTCAAAATTGGTTGTTTTCATCTATTTAAAAACACTTAAGTTTTGAAATAAATAAGCAAGGTGACGAATGATTGGTTTGCAAAGGAAAATAAAATTCTTTGAATAATACTGAGATGCATGTGGTTGTAATTCCTGTACGTGCAGCAACCCCAGGTGTTCATGCCATATTGTGTGGTGTCAACATACACAACCTAATTCACGTGCAGCCTAATAAACTTACCAAAAATTCAAAAATCGTCCTTGCGGCAGATAGGAAAAATCAGAACTCAGTACTTATCAGTTTTCCGTTTTTCTTTTCTCCCTGATTTGTGACCAGAACGTTTGCTCTTACGCCATACCTTTTTATCCTCTGGTGGAAGTGTGTTCCACTTGCTTGCCAATTGGCGAGTCAGTTCTTGCTTTGATGGTTCAGCATCTCCAGATTTTTGTTCCATTCCTAACCTTTCCATAACTATCGGTCTTTGTTCCTGGCAGAACTGAAAGAAAGGATTTGCAGGTCGTTTGGGAGCATTGGGATCCCGTTCTGGCTTCTCACTGTGTTTTGTGTATTTTCTCTTTGTTCCTGATCCGGTCGCAGTGTTTTTTCTTCCAACTTTCTCACCTGCTGAGGCCTAATAACATGTCATATTTCAGTTTTGACCCTAATGACTCAATCCAGTAATGTAAGTTTAGATATGATGCTGTACCTTGTGAGATGTTCTGTCATTTCCTTTGGTGTAATGCTTTTCTGCTTTTGGTGTAACATGTGGGGTAGTTACCGGCATAGGTTCATCCAGAGTTAATGGTAGCTGCATGTTCTGCCAGTTGTCACCATGCTGGTCTAGTCGTTCCATTAGGAATCTATCAAAATCTTTTGATAAGAATAACTGATTTTTTTTACAAGGGATTTCTTTAGTGAATAAAATAATTAGCTAGTTACTAATGATGCCTGATAAAGAGTAATTCTCATACATTCAGAGTACATTGTGTTGACAACACCCTCTTTTTTTTGTAATTTTGACAAAATAATGGGGAAAATATGAACAAAAATGTTGAACTTGTTTGAACATGTTTTTTTTTTACTGTGATTTTATTCAAAAGCTAAAATGAATATTTTTAATCGTGAACCAGTAGCCAATAATTAAGTCATCAGTTTAAGAACTTCTACCAATTTATTCACACTCTTAAAAAACAGTTTTGACTGATAGAATGTCAAGATGCATGCTACTGCTGTTCTCCATTCCATTTTTAAAATTTACTTTAACACACTTCAAATTGGGTGTTTATGATGTATTCACACATTTCAATACAGGTTAAAAAAACATTATAACCTTGCGGATGGATGTTATATGCATTCATTTAGCATCTTAAATAAGAGATGTCATAAGAGGGCAAGACACAGAAGCACATTCTTTGTGAATTTAAAAAAATGTAATTACTAGCTATAATATTAATTAAAATAATTAATTAAATTGTCTGAATTAAAGTATTAAATATAAAGGAACAACAATGACATTGTCAATATTAGGAGATTCATTATCCAATATTATTAACACTTTCTTTTAAATTTTAGAATCAGTTAAAATATTTAAATGATAATTTTGATTATGGTTAAAATTGAGTTTAGAACTGCTAAGATGTAGTTGCATATTGCAGTAAACCAAAATGTAAATATTATAATGTAGTACATCAGGTTTGAGGTGTTTCAATTAATTACATTCTTCAAGTCTCTTCACTATTTTAATTGATATGACAGTAGTATTCCAACACCATACCCAATCTTAAAAATTGCATTAAGGATTTTCAAAATGTTAACAATATCTTTAGGCTCACATTTTCAATAATCAATTCAAGTTATTGCAGTTTATACCAAGTTCCATTTTAAATTGAAAATTTTGCCAAAAATATATTAATGTACTTAGGTGTAAAGAAGGTGATACATTAAAACAGAGCTATTAAGATATAAAAACATTACAATTGCATTTTAACAATTTCTTCTGAGCAAAAAAAGCATCAACATTATAATTCTGAAGTATAGATATTAAAGTCCTCCATATATAACAACCAGAACCTCGTTAATAATTAAAAAAGTGTACTTACATGTCACATACATAAAAACGTCCATTCTTTATATTAAAAAGATAAGTCTTCATACTTACTTTCTCTCTTTTCTGCATCTTCTCAATATTTTCCTGACCTGTTGGATCCTGTGTACTAACCGCTCGTTGTCCTAAGAAACGTGTTTAAAATTTTAGCATTTCAGCCTGAAGTAAAATACTTTTCGAGATATTCCAAACTCACCAATTGCAACACTTCGCATCTTTCCAGGAGCAACTTATACTTTTTGGAATAAGTGTCTCCGACTTCATCATTATCAACTTCGTCATCAGAGTCATCTGACAAATTGCTTGCATTTGGTACTATCATTTTCTGCACAAATGAGTTTCTTACAATGCTAAAACCTATGTTAAAATGCAAATGTTTCCTCTGTAGTACTTTTGCTCATCCGCTTCGTCTCTTTTCTTGACAGAAGAGCTACCATGCGCATTCGCGAGTCACTTGTTAATAGTTCCTCGTGGTTCCTCCATGTAACATTTAGCAGCACCGTTCTGTAGCCCAGCGCCAACGCCATCTAGGTTCCCAAAATGGCGATGGTAGCGCTTCATTTGTGAACGTGTAATCAGTTGGGCCAACATTACAATAACCTTTTCAATACAGGAAAATGGTATTTGAACCGTGCCCGCCAATTGCAAAACGAATATTAATTACATAAACTTCTGTTTTTCGGATATGTATACTACAATTTCCTACGAATGAGAACAAGCTGACGAAAACAGTTTCTCGTCTTCTTAACAGAAGGTTGCTTTCGAAATTAGAAATAACTTTCCGGCAAAGAAAATTCGGATTGCGACGGGTTTCTCTTTTATGAAGGGATATGATTTTATTGATCGGCATCGTGTTGTTCAGCATGAGACGCAGAAGGAAATATAGGATATTAGCTCACTGGGCTTCTTGTTAGATGGTAACTCTCATGTCCGAGTTATGCAATGAATTTGCCCACGCACCACTAACAAGCCCAAGCACCGCACGCAGAACGTTGGAACCATACGACTTCACAATCCATGGATCCTGTACTACGTAAATTGCCAAGGGTCGGCAAAACGACAGCCCAGTATTTTTATTTTGTTTTGTATCTTCATAACACTTGGCTAAATAAAAATTTTATCGATATTTCAGTTCCTTGTTTTAAAAAAAATACTTAACAGGAGCATTAAGTTATGTGATTCCCTGTTATGCGTTGTGCATGAATGATAAGAACAGTCAGATTACTATTCCTACGGTCCGTGAAAGAAGCTAGAGGTGCACGAATCTTGATGATTTCCGTTATTAGGCCCAACACCCCAAGCTTTTACACATTTCACACGAATTTTTTGTTATTATCAGAATAAAACGTGTATAAAATTCAAATAGTTTAATTATTTTAGGATACTTTCATTAGGAGCTACGAGGAGCTAGAGACAAATATTCACCAAGGTTTAAAATCCCGCAATTACATCAAAACCAAAGAAAAACATGAAATTCTGAAATACCTTAAAAAGCAACACACAAAACACATGAAATCAATCACTTCAGAAGTCACTCCCTCTCAGTAACAGTAAAGCACCTCTTGAGTTCTATAATTGTACCTTTTGAGAGTTTCAGTGACCTAACAAGAACCCATAATTCTTAACTTTGTTACATTTAAGCACTGGCAAAATTCTTTAACACTATTCTGGCTGATTCTTAAGTTGAATTAAGAAAATTAAAAAAAATATATACTTTGGACGGCGTTAGATGGCAACTGGCAAGAGTATGTGGCAAGTCCGAATAGCTAGCCGAGACCAAATGAAATAGAAAACTATTACGGGGAAGCCTGTGTCATTCCGTAGCACTACTTGGTCCGTTTAGTGTCTCTGAATAAATATTACTAACTTCAACGATTGCGTAAGATGGGCTGGCTGATAAAGACTCGAGAGGGTCTCATTTTTTCAGAATTATCTATTAAAGGAAAAGGAATGAATTTATCTTTAGTTACCCCCACCCTTCCCTGCTTATCACGCCCCTCTTCAACCTGCTCCACCTCACCGTTGTGTCCATATAGATTATAGTGATGGTAAAACTCTTTCAGTCCATTACAATTTAAAAATACCTCGATTTCGTTCGATCAATCGATTGATTCTAAATTTAGCAATAGATTTATTCACATTTTCGTCACTAGTGACTTGTAATAAGAGTGTTTCTTCATTTTCTTTTCTTCTTTTCACAGTTTTTCCAAATACTAAATCATTCGTAAAGTTGGTAAAACTCTCCAATGCCGTACGTTTTCCTGAAGCCATTACTATTCAAACTATCGGACTAAACACACTCTAAAAGCTATTAAAAGTACACATCAGCAATTGACATCGTCCAGAGTTGTTTTAAAAAATCATTGGTAACGAGTCAAAGCGCTGTCAACTTGAGTCAGGTCGAACGCTAATTCGTAGTATGCGAACTGTCTTTCCTTGCTCTACCTCTGTACTCTGTCACTTTCTGCAGAAGACTGAAGGAAACCGGCTGTGTCAGTAGTGAGATGTACAAAATTGAAAATTCATTTTCCAACTGAAAGACAAAAGCAGTTTATAGACACATTTTTAAGATTCAAATATTATTTTAAAAAAAAAACAATTTCAAAACTACGTTCTAGTACAAATTAAGAGCTACTGTATTAATTATACCTTTATGCAACTTCTTAGCGTAAATCATTTGGTGACCACATATACTGGTACTACTGAAAGAAATCCTAGTGCGCGTTGGACTTCACACATTTTACGGGGCCTGGTACAAGAAATCTGAAAGGCAAGCTTCTCTTTTCCCGACAATTTGGTGAATACATTCTTCCCTTAAAAAATTTAAATGTTATATACGATACAACTTACTAGTAAATATTGAACTCTTTCATACTGACGTAATAATATTTATTCATATTTGTGTCATGATAATTCTGAAAGTATCGTTTAACAAATTAATTCTCGGAAATGACAATCATATCTTTACAAAATCATAGTAAGGTCGTGTACGACAGTGTACTGTGTATCTGGACTTAATGGACACACACACTGAAGTGAGAAATGTCATGGGATAGCAATAAGCAAATACACAGATGGCAGTAGTAGCGTGAACCAGTGGAGTAAAAGAACAATCCATTGTCAGAGCTTTCATTTGTACTGAAGTGATTCATGTGAAAATGTTCCTGATGAATGATTATGGCCGCACGACGGGAATTAACAGACTTTGAAGGCGGTAGTTGGAGCTAGATGCATGAGACATTCCGTTTCGGAAATCGTTAGGGAATTTAAAATTCAGAGGTCCAAGTGTGTTCCGAGAATAACCAATTTCAGGCATAAGTTCTCACTAAGAACAACGCAGTGGCCAACGTCCTTCTCTTAATGACCGAGAGCAATGGCTTTTGCGTAGAGTTGTCGGTTCCAACAGACTAGCAACACTGCTTGAAATAACCGGCGAAATCAATGTGCACGTAGGACGAACGTAGCTGTCAGGACAGTGCGGCAAAAATTGGGTCGTTAATAAGCTACGGTAGCAGAAGACGGACTCGAGTGCCTTAGCTACCACAACATCGCTTGCAGCCGTCTCCTGGGATCATGACAACATCGACTGGACCCTAGACGAGTGGAAAACTGTGTGTTTGTCAGATGAGTCCCGATTTCAATTATTGAGACTGATTGCAGCGTTCCAGTGAGCCACACACCCCACGAAACCATGGAGTCATGTTGTCAACAAAGCACTGTGCACGCTGGCGGTGGCTCCATAATGATGTAGGCTGTATTAAGATAGAACGGACTGGACCCTCTCGTCCAACTGAACAAATCATTGACTGGAAATGGTTATGTTCAGCTACTCGGATTCCAACCATTCATGGATATGCATATTCCCAAACAACGATTGATTTTTTATGGATGGCAATGCGCCGTGTCACAGGGCCACAATTGTTCGTGATTGGTTTGAAGAACATTCTGGTCATTTCGAGCCAATGATGTGGTCACTCAGATCGCCGGACGTGAATCCCATCGAACATTTATGGCACATAATCGGAAGGTCAGTTCCTGCACAAAATACTGCTCCGGTATCCTAAATAAGGGGACCATCAAATCTAAGACATTCCAAGTACGTACTCACAAGTTAAACAATTTATGAAGTTTCTATTTTTACGAAAATTAATGGATTATTTTTCGTTTCAATTTCATTCTAATCGATAAAGAAAACCAAAAATTTCATTCAATTAATATATTTTTTTGCTTCTAAATAATTGATTAATAATATTTTTGATTAATTGTTGCCATCATTATCTGCGTCATTTGCCTCATCGTATCACTGCCATGTTTGCTGCCACCACCAAGGCCGGATTAAGCAGGAAGAGGACGGGGCCAATCGCTCCGCGGCATACCGCAGTGAGGGGCTTCACAAATTCCCAGTAGCGGTTCCTTGGGGCCGACAAGGTAGGCACTGCCTACCCTGATGAATATGTAGAACTAGTTGAATACATTTCATAATAATAAAAAAAATAAATGTCTCTTACAATTTTAGTATTGAATATTATTGATCTGAAAATGTATAATAAACATTTTATTATCGTGGCACGAGCTATATTTCCATTTCAAGCTTCTTTAACAGACCCTGCGCTATAAGATTTTTTTTCGCATCTTCCCAAAGACCTGCGCCCGCTATTATCACTCGAGGTAAGCACGCCTAGGTGCTGGCTCGCTTCGGACCGTATTCTGAGAAAAGGCCCTGTAGTGAGCGTAGGAGAGTTGCATGCTGTCTGTGTCCATCCTTGACGCCATGCTACGATTTGTGCGTAGGCCAGCTGATTCTCTTACTGCCTGCCCGTAAGGAAGACTCCGATTTCCGCTCACAAGCTAGCCGCATAGTATGTTTACTGTTTAGTTGACGAGTTAACAAGTATGAGAAATATATTATTTAGGAAGTTTCGCATATTCAATTAGCATGCTGCGGTTTATTATTGTTACTTGGTTTTTTGTTACATTTAAATCATATTTTATGTTAACATTACGACAAATACAGTAATTGAACTTAATATGTACGCATTTTCTCGCCTTACCGATGTAAAAAAAAGACAATGGTCGACCTACTGTGTTGAGTATGGTTGTAGATCATGCTGGCGATATAAACACAAGAAAATCCGGGAAGAGGACAGAGGCAACAACCTTGACGCAAAGGGGTGCGACGGAGGGGTTGAGTGGGGGAAATGGAGGGGTGTTGCACGGAGCTTCCACCTCGTAACACCTTTTCTGCTCTCATTTCCTTTGGTGGTGCTGCTTGTGACACTTCACAGAAATAGTGTAGTTCTACAGTTGGAAGGCCAGCTGATTTGGAGTTGGAGTGATACCTGCTAAAGAAGCATTTAGAGAAGCTCTCAAAGGTAATTATTTAGTTATTCATAAACCAGTTTTCGAGGTCAAGACGTCAGAATTCAGAGTTCAGACGCCGAAAATGATTCGAATTTTTAAGATTTTCGAAAATTCCAGAGGTCAAAAGAAAAACATATCCTTGTAATTTATATATGCAATGAGCAAAATTGATGTACTGCCTTTTGAATAAATTCGAATCATCACTGGTTGGATCACTAACTGAAAGGTTCTAGAGCTAATTGATGTTTTCTTTCTATATTTGCGGCGAATTTTCTGCCACTTCGTCTAAAGGTTTTAACGAGAATTCTGAGGCGTTTTGCAGTACGGAGAATACACCGTGCGGGTTCCCGTTATTCTACATGCTTCAGGGCTTCCGTTATTCTACATATTTCCGTTGCATTCGAAATCGATTTTCTGCAGCATTACATAACTTTCTACGTGTATTTCTCTGTAAACGTATGTATACTGGAAAGTAATAGTAGAGATTACGGAACGCATGACATCCAGAACCGCATAACTCCCAGAAGAGTTTATTTATGTTTCGAGTAACAATAGACGAGTCTAATAAACAGCTGTTAATGAAATAATAGCATAATCGTTTCTCGTAATTGACAACATTCTTATGGTTTGCGAACTCGTGCTTCCCCTTGGGGGAGTCGATTGGGCACTCACGGAGGTCACCGCGTACGCGAATCCGATCTGAGGGTCATTCGCAACTCCGTCAGTCGGTGCTGCTGTAAAGTTTCTACAACACGTAAATTGTGTCCTCAAGTCTAGTTTGCTTGTTGGAATCGGTGAGGATAGAAAGTGTTTCTCGACAAAGAGAATGAGTGACAAACCGAGGGTGTGTTTTAATATTATACTAGAGGAGGGAAATGATCCTAAATATCGTGTTTCATTTGTAGCTTGTGATTTGTGGTCATTAAACATCTTACAGAGAACATACTTTATTTCACAGCAATTAGCACAATCGGAGTTCACTTACATTTCCAGTAACCTCACAACCTTGATTAAGCGGCCATCTCTATTAACGTTCAATTTTTTCCGGAACCAATGGTTGCCACTTAAAACGGTTTAATTACACATTGTCTTATGTTTTTATATTACCGCCTTATCAGACTATAGCCGTGCTATGACGTCTCAGCCTTGACGGCTATGACCTCCGAAATCCTGTGGTAAATAGGAAGTAAAAGAAAATAGCTTATTCACGCAAATTTGCGCCGTTCTTGAATAGCAACAACAGTGTATTATACATGTTCTTGAAGAACATCAAAGAAACTCTCTATCAGCCATTAATAGAAAGTTAATGAAATCTTTGTAGAACTGTATATGTAATGAAAAATTGAATACAAATCCTTTGTGTCATTATTTTCATTTAATGTTACTTAAAAATTCGTAATACATTTTTTAAAAAATCGATGCTGAAATACTTATACAATACGCCTGCATTTGTAAAGTTACCAGGTACATGAATTTACATGAAAATGAAATCATTTATGTAAAAAATAAATTTATATACAAATGTAAATCAGTTTGTTGAATCTGCCCGAAAAAGCTATTATTTTTATTTTAATTGATGAAAATTAATAGAAACGACTGAAAATAAAACTTAAAATAGTATTTATAAAACATTGGAGCAGAATATGGGACCAACGAAACTATTATTTCTGATGATAAAATTGTTTCTTCATTAAATATTTAAAAAAATAATTTTTGGACATTCATTATTAGAGGTACGTTATTTCACCATCACCAAGGCTTATGCTGCATGCCAACACTAGTTAGATAGCAAGGTTGAATTCAGCATCTGTCTGGAGGAGAATTCTAGGGGCCGGCTGCTTTGATGATTGTTTTCCATGGTTTCACCGATCAATACCAGACGAATGACGGAGTAGTACCCTAACAAACGGGCCACGGACCGCGTGCAATTTTCCTTCCTCTTGTCCTATCCTCAATATTTACTTATACACACTAACATGCACTACGCAACCTTACCTTACCTTACCATGCCATGCCATGCCATGCCATGCCATGTCATGCCATTCATTAATTCAATTCAATTCAATTCAATTCAATGCCTGCCCGGAGGCAGGGGCTTGTACGACTTGCGGGACGGGGTGTCCCACTGGTGGGAGACATCTGGTTTGAGAAAACCCCGCAAGGCGGCGGATAGGTCGACGCCGGATCTCGCCATACAGCGGTGGAAGAACACCGCCACCTCCCGCGATAAAAACGTGAACAACATTTACGGGATTAATGACGCGCCCGGAATCACTAATCAATTAACTGAAGAAATTGAAGAAACGAAATACATTACTCAGCAAATTCTTCAATATCCTATTGTGCCAAATACAAAACACTAAACTTACAGATTTACGAACTCTTAAGAATAATCCCCGGCTGCGATTTTTCATTAAACCAAACTCATAGTATTTACTTCATTGTACTTACTTGGAGTCATTGAAATAGTTGGTCTGTAATAAACTTTTCGTTGTATTTTATCGCAGCTTACGTTTGTTGTTAATTACCGCGATGTTCTCTTCGAAGGATATTATTTTACGTCCATTTGAACGGCGTGACATTTAAATCGCGTGTCCTGATTCGTACTCTCGTAAACGAGACAGGTTTGTGAAACTGCTTACCTATTCCGCGAGACCAGATGACATTGCCATGGTACGTGACAGAAATATAGACCTCACCTCTGACCGAATTTGGGGAGACCTTGATCTTTATCTCAAACGGTGGAGGTTGAGATCACTACACCTACAAGCTGCTCGCAACTGGTATGCAAAATAGAAATAACCAGATAATAACATGTTGTAAAATGATTCTCCAATTGAAAAATCCCAAACAGGTTAGGACCGCTGTACGAAACCCCTCATTTTTTGTGGCATCTTAATTCTGACTGACTTCTTAAAGTTAATTATAATAATATTAATAATATTAATTAAAGTTAATCTTAAGCAATTATTGCACTGTAATAAATGCGATTGCGAAACCAAGAATTCTTTCTCCAATCTGGAATAATAAAGAAAACGTGTTGATTTTGCAAGGGCATAGACAAGGAAACCCTAATATATCACGTCTATTGGGATTTTCATGATTATCATCTTGTAGAGGAGGCATGATAAACTGCGTCCGGACGAGCTAGTTGCCCGCCTAGAAAATTCGGTGCTCCTGCGATCACAGGCAACTTCCTCTTGACTCCGTTCTCACCTCCATATCCAGAAAGGGGTCTACTCGCTGTAGTGGGGAATGTAAGTAGGTACAGAGTGAGCTTTCAAAGTATAACAAAGAATCGTGGCTTTATATGAAAATATGACGATTTTCTGATGTTTTATATCAAACAACCGATATTTGAATTTTGTTTACATACTTTACTATTTATTTCTTTATTTCATGTTTATTTTTGTTTTGATATCTACCTTTTATAAACATTTGTGCCAAAGGGCACAAATGTTTGAATGCGAGCGCACATGTTTGAATGACGAAATATTTGTTGCGTTTTGTCTTACATTTAATTGAATCATTCTGTTGTTTTTGAAAAATATTACAAAATTTCTCTTATGTGCGGACATTTCTTTTAACGGAAAAGAATCTTTGTCTGTCATATCTCATAACCTGAATGTAGAAAGGTAATAGCAGTTATTGCACTATCTATTAAAAACGTGTAATTGTACTTTGAACTAGCATTATCACATATATTTTGTATTTAATGTTAATTTCATTGCATTTTATATTTCATTCCAATCAATTAAGTGTATATTTTGTATTTCATTTCAATCATTTTCTTCGCTTTAGTAAAGGAAATAGGAATTAATGCTGCTTTTGGGGTAGTAACTGTAAATAGAGGTGACTGACTCCTCTAAAGACTTTTTCAAAATAGTCATGGGCCAAGTAACCTGCGACTCCCTCCCGTTGTGAGCATTGTACTACAACACCCACTTTTAAACCTCGCCACCAATTGCTCTGGATGCATTTGCCCAGGAACTCTAGAAAGCTAGTTACCTTGCCGCAACCTTGATATGCCGGGTATAGACAACAATTACATTTGCAAAAATACATGGTACCTTCAACTCAGTAGCGGGCTTATTTTGTTTATCATTTTTTAACTGGATTCCCTTACAGAAATATTAAAATTGATATTACTTTACAAAATCTTGGTTTGTATTCAATCCAGTAAATGAATTTTTTTTGTATCGATTATATTATACTGGCAACCGCAGACCTGTCCTGTCTCTTCTCTCCGCATCTTCTCTCTTCTCTCTATGTCCTCTGCCTGCCATTGCTTCCCCTTTCTCCTCTTTCTTCTCTCTCTTTCCTCTCTTTCTCCCTCTCTTTTCTCTCATCTCTCTTTCTTCCTCTCTCTCCCCTTTCTCTCTCTCTTTCTCTCTCTCTTTCTTTCTCTCTTTCTTGCCTCTCTCTCTTCTTTCTCTCTCTTCTTTCTCTCTCCTTTCTTTCTCCTCTCTTTCCTTTCTCTCTCCTTTCTTTCCTCTCTTTCTTTCCTCTCTTTCTTTCTCCTTTCTTCTCTTTCTTTCTCTCTCTCGCTCTCTCTTTCTTTCTCTCTCTCGCTCTCTCTTTCTTTCTCTCTCGCTCTCTCTTTCTTTCTCTCTCTCGCTCTCTCTTTCTTTCTCTCTCGCTCTCTCTCGCTCTCTCTTTCCTTCTCTCTCTCTCTCTCCCTTTATGTCTCTCTCTGTTTGTCTCTCCTTGCGTCTCTGTCTCTGCCTGTCTCTGTCTCTCCTTCTCTCGTGCTGCCAACGCATGTCCTCCTGCGTCATACGGCAACTCCCAGCAACAATGAAGCCCAAGTGGAGCTTTTTGAAGGGAAATTAAATTAAAAGTAAACGCAATATTCTGCTGCAGCCCCATTTAGTAGAGTTACAACAACATTAACAGGACAAAAACCTCCTGCGTGAAAAATCATCTTTCATAGAAATCGGGCACACGGTTCTACTGCACCGCTGCTGGCCTCTCGCGGAATATATTAGGAACCTGTCTGATAAAAAATAATGATCGTGGTGCATATTCCAGTATATTACTAGTATAGATGATTATTTCTTCGTTTGGTGAGGAAAGCGTATTCCTTCCAGGCAGACAATTCGAAATGGGCTTACAGTAGCTCAGCAATCGCTGCCATTTCGGTATTCCACACATCCATAAGCATGCACAGCCTGAAACATGATTGCGAATGTGTGAACAACTACATTTTTGGGCCCCTTTTTCATTGGCCTTTTTATTTACATATGAGTCATTCTATTCTAGAAGTCTTATCTAGCCGGCAGCCGGTTACTCCTTACGTCCCTATGGGACGCACATTCAACAGTACACTAGACACCATCACACTTGCGGACGCCTCTGATCTGGGGTCAGCAGAACGCGGGGCCAACGGCGACAATACATACACAGGAGACCAGGAACAAACAACCATGCCCAAGGCGGGACTTGAACCCGCGACCCTTCGGACCGAAGTGCTGAGTCGGTATACGTTCTTAGCAATCTCGGCCTTCCAGGTCGGCTGAGTCATATTTTACTTTTAAATTAATATAATAATTTACAATGAGAATGAAATTATAATTTTAAAGACACAAAAAATAAATGCAAGTGAATTTATATTAAACCATTTTTTGCGATTGCCAGATGACTTGGAGAGCTAATATAAGAAAAACTAATTTCCAAAATTCTCATGTTAATACTAATTAAACACCTTTTTAGAACATTTTGAATATGTTCTTGAGGCATTTTGTAATATACCCACATAAAATACAATATGTTTCAAATTCAAATTCTGGCTACTTCAACGGCCAGATCGATCGGAGAATATCGATGTTGGTGCAAACGGTTTAGCCGGTACGGTTTTTGGCGGACGGAAGTACAGACGGACGGTCGAAGGGACGGACAGAGAGACGAACTTAATGATTTCCTTTTCTCTCGCGGTGTTTAAACGCTTATCAGGGCCTCCCGCAGTGCTTATCGCTCCTTTGGTGTAAGGCGATAAGCGCGTTTGTGCACCCCGAGCAATTCACTGATATCTCGCAGTTTTGTACCTTAACAAAACCATTGTATTTCTTGGCCCTACGTCGGTGCCCGTACAATTGTTATGTGTGGGATCCGGATCCTCAAATCAACACACAGAATTGCCTATCAGGCCACATGTTAATGTAAGGTTTGTGGTATAGGTTCATTACAGATTCGGATTGACCCCCACGCCTCAAATACAACTGAAAACGATTGTCTTCGTGGATTATGATTGATTGGTTGTTTTTTATTCTGGGCACGTGAACTGCTAAGGTCATTAGTCCCGTAAGTGCGTGCATGTTTTTTCCTTGGGAGGTGGTGGTGACCTTTCTCCTGTGGATGGTGACATCCGGCGACCACCTACCTGTCGGCTAGCAGGGTTTTCTCCAACCAGGTATCTCCCACCAGCGGGGCACGCGCCAACTTGGGCAAGCTCTAAGCTCCCGACCGGTTTTCGGCATGCTTGATAGTGTAACACATGTACGTGTACGTGTAACACATGCACATGTAACACATGTACGTGTAAGTAAGGGGTAGGACAAGGAAGAGGAAGGAAAGATCGCGCGCGGTCCATGGCTTGTTTGTTAAGGAACTGCTCTGACATTCGCCTGGTTTTGATCGGAGAAACCACGGAAAACTACCGATCAGAGGAGCCGGCCGCTGGAATTCTCCAGCGACAGAACACGAGCTAGCTATCTGGCTCGTGTCAAAAATCCTGCCACCTACAATACTCGAACATAGGACCTCTCGGTCAGAGGCACTGCAGTGACATCAGCTGATGCCCTGAGTGAGCTCTCTCCCGGTCAATGCTTTCATGAATAAGTTTGTCACAAGAGGAGAGAGAGGAGAGAATCCATGTCCCCTTTTCTACTTGGGCATTGATTTCCAAACGGAACTGAAAAAAATATAGACGTGAGGTCGAACTCAGTCACGTTGACCCCCTCCTTCACGAGCCCGCCGGGAGTGAAGTTTGTTGCGTATGACAGTGGCCGCCATGTCCACCGGCAACATGGTGAACAAAGACGTCGAAACTGACGAGGATGTCGGTGTCCTTTAAGCGTTGCTCCTTCTGTGTATCAATACGGTGGGACGAGTTCCTGTCGTCCAACTTGATGTCGTCTGTCAGAGGCTGTGTTTTGCAGGCCAGACAGCGAACAAGACGGTGGGTGGGAGAATTTCCTCGCAAACGGGTGGATTGGCACACTGGTGTGTACTCTATTCCTAGACTCTGTGGTCTCCCTACGGTACATTTTCGTGTTAAATATATTGGAAGATAAGAATGTTGAAAAGTCTCAAAACACTCGGTTTCCTACGTCACCACGTTGAAATGTACACTGTGTTATCACATTAAAATGTCAACTCCTAGGTGCTGCGAGTTATCAAATATTATTGAAAATTTGCGTAACACCACTTTCATTCCGAATTGATTAAAGAATGGAAGAACAAGAAAAAATCAATTTTCATTTTTAACGGCCACGCTAGTAAGTGTAATAATTTTGGAAGCAACAATACTATTCCGATGTCAGGGCGTATTTCACTCTTGTTGAATTTTGCTGCACTATTTTCGAAGTAGCCATTGTAGCTGCTGTTATATTAGCCTTAAAGTTAAATTTTTCTGCTCTCATTTCCTTTGGTGGTGCTGCGTGGGACACTTCACAGAAATAGTGTAGTTCCACAGTTGGAAGGCCTGCAGATTTGGAATTGGAGCGATACCTGCTAAAGGTGATCCTTGTATTTTATATCGGTGCTAATGGGAGCAAAATTAGGGTTACTGCTTTTGGGTAATATAAAGTTTCGGAAAATCATCACTGTTGGTGATCAGATCTGAGAGAGGGTCTAGTCGGCGCATTGGGCAATGGTTTGCCTGTCATATGTCTTAATGGGTGTCCAGGGGCACAGGTTTTTCTGCAACTGTGTCTGAAGTGTTTTAACGACA
>BOPP01000068.1:1061282-1074812 GCA_017312745.1 Gryllus bimaculatus | reverse complement strand
CGACGCCCGCGGGGACGCCGGCCCCGGCGCGCCGCTGCGCGACGTCCTGGCCAAGTCGGCGCCCGCGCCTGCAGCCCCGCGCCGCAACCCTACGCTGGCCGACCTCTCCCGCGTCCCCATGAGGTAGGACTCGCTTTGGACTTGCGTTGGCGTAGGCGGGAACCGATCTCCGGGTATCCGAGGTTGTGGTTCAACCAGCGGAGGCAGAACGCATGCGCTGTTTTTGTGTTAATTAGTTGAGCCAGTGCCTTTATGTAGGCGGTAACCGATCTCCGTATATAAGAGGTTTTGAATCAACTAAGAGAGGCACAACGCATGCGCTGTTTTTATATTAATTAGTTGAGCCAGTGCGTTTGCGTAGACGGGAACCGATTTCCGTATATCCGAGGTTTTGGTTCAACCAGCAGAGGCAGAACGCATGCGCTGTTTTTGTGTCAATTAGTTGAGCCAGTGCGTTTTCGTAGACGGGAACCGACCTCCGGATATCCGAGGTTTCGGTTCAACCAAGAGATGCAGAAAGCATGCGCTGGTTTTGTGCCAATTAGTGGAGCCAGCGCAGTAGAGTTTATCTTAAGTACTCGCCGTCCCGGTTAACATATACTTCTGCGTCTACTGTACGCTTTTATGTAGCTGGGTATGTTGTCTTCATTGCTTTCGTCGCAAAAAATCGCTCTTTAAATGACGATTGAACGATGAAACGTTGTGCTTGTTTTTAGGGCATTGACAGTGCAGATTTCCTTCATCTTGTCTTTCCGTACCTTTTTTCAATGTCCGCGTTTTCTATGATATTTTTGGCTTGCCTTTTTGGTGTTGTGTTAGTTGACAACATTTTTGTTCTTGCAGTACTTAACAGAAAGTTCAAATATTCTGGATATGTGGAACTAAAGTGACAGTACAGTTCTGTTTCGGACTCTTTAATTGCACAGTATAGAGACGCGGTTACCTCAACTCCGCGTATTCGCGTTTCCGAATCAATCGAAACAAAAATAATGTTGAATACAATTTATATTGTTAATTTGTTAAACATACGTAATAGGTACGTATATTTAAGTCCAGATTAATTATTATCCGATATTTTTCGTAACTGATCCATCCAATGAATTCGGATAATCCCAAGTCTACGGTGAACTTCAATTTGCTTGTGGTGTACTATATTTTTTGCACAAAATTATTTTATTTCAAGTATTAACAGATACATTAAACTAAAATATTACTTGTATTTCTGAGAGATGCATTCAGTGTAAATCTGTGTCAACTTAATCGCAAACAATACTTTACATTGCGTTAAAAAAATGCGCGATTAGACTTGTTTGGTTTCTTTTAGTGACATGGATCATTCTTGGGTAATATAAAAAACGTTAATATGATGGGCATCCGTAGTTTAACGAGAATTTCATAAGTGATACCTAAATTTTCTTTTCGTGTCAACCGAACGTTTTGGATTACTTGGATATTATTGTTTGGATTTGGATATTTTGGATTACTTATGAGTAATTAAATATACGATGATATGCAATAACGATGCGAAATAACACTTATGGGGAGAATTATCATTTTGTTACATACAATTTCGTTTGAGTTGGGCACTTATTACGATGTCACAATCTGACGGAAAACAGACGGTAATTACTGATTAGGAAAAGTTTGTTGAGAAAATAAATAGTTACAATAAAACAAAATATATTTCAGTTGATTCTGTAGCTTAACTGTGTTTATTTTTGCTGATGTGCCTGAAGGAACAGGCAAATCTGTCTGAAACGTGTGCTTTATAAAACTTAATATAAAAAAGTGCATTATGTAATAAACATATTAGACAGTCTTTGACTGTCTACAATTAAAGGATACAATAATCCATTAAATTTCGACAGACGACCGAAGGAAAAACGTTATATAGGAATGATATATTTTCGGTGAGCTAAAATTTTAATTGGAGCTTAATTGAAAGCGAATTAATAGAATTGACATATATTAAACAAAGAGGAATAGAAATATATTAATAGTATTACTAAAAGAGATTTACTATTTGGTTGTAGAAGTAATTACTTTCAAGATTATTTTGTAATTGAAAAATTCTTGAGGGGCTTTAGATATTTGTCTTGTAAAATGTATGAGAGTATTCGAAGAGAAAGGGTGTTGACATAATTACCCTACCTGGAGTTGCGGCGACAGAACATACCGAATTATTATTGATAACCTCTACAGAAATTATTATTATTATTATTATTATTATTATTATTATTATTATTATTATTATTATTATTATTATTTATATTGAAGAGCGATTTCAAAATCTGGAGAATGGGTTTTCAGGTCGAATCGTATATTACATTATAATTCTTATTTTAATGCTCAGTGCGAACAGATTATTGTTTTACGCACGAACAAAAAGTTTTGAGTGCGTTTTGATTTTGTAATTCTCTTCCCACATATTGTAAAATTTCGCACCATAAAGTATTTCTTTTTTTGCTGCGCGTTGATTTCGCAATCTCTTGTGGTTGTGTAGTCATTAAAATGAAAGTGGTGCACTCAAGGGACGGGTCTCATGGGGTTTCAGCCCTCTCAACCATAGAAGGCAATGACACGTATTTAAAAATATAGCTTTTACTAATTTTATTTATTAACGAAAGTCTTTTAATATACCAATTGTTAATGTTATAAATATAAACTCTTTACGTCTGTAAGAGGTTATACCTAGAAGTTTCGAAGATTGTGCAATTCACGATGGAAGGCCGAATACGTGGGACCACGTCCAGCTTGTCTTATCGAAAGAAATTAATACCTTAGAATTCCATTTTGCGGAATCGCCTAAAACGCGATATGATAGTTACGCTTGAGAGAAATAGTGTGCATTTCCAATCTCTCGATCTTTACCTTTTACCCTTAAGAAGCATTTCGTTGGTTTCAAAGGAAATCGTGTAGTTTCTTCATTTAATTGGATGTTCAAAATTCATGAGAGATATTCTAAAGAAAATTAACTCATTTTAATATACCTTAAATGAACTGTCAGATCTCAGTATAGTATTTTAAAAATCGACATTCATGACATTAACAGTTTCTAAAATATATCCCGCGTACAAATAAAGGGTACCTAGGATGAGATGGAAAAAAGTTCCCTTCAACCAAATGACATACAAGTAGTTACATAAAAATAGTAACATAAAAATAATACATTGTTGTATTATTGAAAGAAATGCATTATTATAATAATACATTGTTGTATTATTTGAAAATTTTTCATATGTATAATTGATTTCGGTATTAAATGGAAAATGTAATGACTCTTGCATTTCATCTCAAACTATCGCATTTTGATTACTGGTCAAGCCATGTGCATTTAGAAAAAAAAATGTCGCGATAATTTTCCATCCTTGGAACACGCCAATGGTGTTTCCTTTCATACAGCTACGTGTTTTTAATTTCTCATGCCTACCATCATCCAATCCTCCGGAACCTACCATCATCGAATCCTCCGAATTTGTCAGAACTCACGCGTTCTTGCTGCTCAATGTGTCATCACTCGATGAATCCCTGAATATGTTTTATGGTGAGGTTTAATTTTCAATTAATAATTTTCAAAAGGTATTTTATTATCTTCACATTACACCTTCAATGTTAAAGTAGTGCGATGTAGACGTATGGCCAGAATTTTCTGTTTTCTAGCGTTCTTCTGTGCGTTTCTTGGATCCCATGCGATTGTTTGGAGCGTTCAGCGACTGTAATTCATTCGCATGGGATTGAGATGTGGCCAATCTATTTCCATGTAATGGATTTGCCGGTCAGCATCTTGGATTCCTGCCATCTCCCTTAATTTTTCGGAGAATTTGAATTGCTTAGTTACAGCACGCCCCACTCTCATTCAATGGCGTTTCTGAAACCACCGCTGTGGGAATTGATTCGCAAGCATTCGGTGACGTTTAAAAGATAGGGTTCCACTGAAGTCTAGCGTGACCAATCCGAACTATATCTACGAGCACAAGCTCTGCATTGCACTGCAGGGCGCTACTCTGAAGTTTGGGGCGTCTACAAAATAAAGTAACTTTTACGGAATACGTTAACGTCTCGCTTAATTGTAATAGTATTCTAACCTTTTATTATAACAGACTATTCAATATTATTTTTTTGTAATAATTTATTAACTTGATGTTTTGAACCTAATTAGGGTATCACACTCATCGCTCTCACACTCTTTACGGAGCTGAAACGAGAGAAGAAGCTTATACCATTGCAGCCTTCCTTTCCTTGGCAGACAACTAATATACAATTACGGTTAATTTTGTTTTCTGCCGTTTGATTGATCGCATGAGGTGATCGAGGATGTGGAAGCCAATGATTATGAAGGGAATGAAGGTTCAGATGTAAATTATGACAGGAGAAACTAATCATGCCACATACGCATGGTGAATACGCCTTTGCGTTTCCAGAACACGACCTCATAACCCTTCTCTAAGAGTATTCTGAGGATGCTCCAAGTGAACACGCCGTCAAGGCTACCGTATTTTAATCCTCTGTTATTTAAGTGAAAAATAATAGGCGTGTCGCATTACTGTTCTTTACAACATGTAACTAGTTCGCTCATTAGCTCGGCAGAAAGTGATAATAAAATGGGTTCGGAACGCTATGCATGCTAAATCCAGGATTGGACGTGACTTTGGCGACTTGGTGACTATCGCAGGTGGCTTACGGCAATGTTGCGTTAGTGGGTACACATGTTTTATCGTATCTTCCTAATATAAGTCCCTCAGGTTGATTGAGCTCTCCATTATTGACGTGAAGGTTTCATCCCTCTCTTATCTCCTTGCTGTATCTTATCGCTCAATATTTCGGGAGTGTGAAAACAGAAAATTGGTTGAAGATTATACATTTCGTTATTAAACAAAAATTATGTTAAAGTGAATAACAAAGCAGGGCAAAATAATTGCATTGTTTGATAATTTATAGTACAGAAAAAAATAGACGTCGAATATCTGCAAGCATAATTATTTTAAATGATACAAATTTATCTCAGTTCAACGTCAAACATTGTTTCGTAAGAATTATCGTAAATTATGTATAAAATGTGGATTTTTAGGCATTAAAACAGTAAAAATCGGCTCTTGAAATTTTAAAATATTAATTTGAATAGGCACATGAAATTCTGGTACAGTTTTTTTTACGAAAGCACAAACAAATAACTGTTCTCAAATGAAAATACAGGAGAAGTATTGCACAATAGGAAGATCAAGTCTAATAACGAAATATCGGTGCCAAACTGTAAAGCTGCTTTTTCTTCCTGTGTGGCAGCTTTCTAATCTACACATCCACCAAATTCTAAAGCCGAAAATGGCCCATGCCCAGTGAGAATACTGCCGTCTTTTAACGGGCCCTTCGCCCCCCTACCGCAAGGTGGGCGTGCTGGGCGCGGGCCGGTGGAAAGGGCCCAAGGGCGGGGGCGATGAGGTGGAGCCGGCGCCAGTTGCGGGCGATCGAATTAAATTTTCTGCTTAATTGGTCGTTTCCTGCGCGCGAGGGTCGATGGCCCGTCAACTGTGGGGGCGAGAACTCAATCAACCGGCCATGGCGGTGGCGGCGGTGGTGGTGGTAGTTGTGGAGGACCCTGCGGCTGATTGCTGATTGCTATCGCGCACGCCCTCACGCTGCCGGCGCCCCGTTGCCGCCGCCGCCGCACCCGCCGTGCTGCCCCCGTTGCCAGGAGGGATGCTATCGCTGCCAACGCCCTCCAGCCCCCCACGTGTGAACTAGAGCACCCGGCTGCCCTCAGAACCGTCATGTACGTCGTTGTGCTCCACGGCGGTCCCTTGAGCATAGTTTTGGGTCTGTATGTTGTGTGCGTATGGGTGTGGTTGTGGTGCTTATGGGGTGTGGTGTGGGTGTGCGCGTATGGGGTGTGGTGTGGTTGTGCTATGGGGTGTGGTGTGGTGTGCGTTTATGGGGTGTGTGTGGTTGCTTTATGGGTGTGGTGTGGTGTTGCGTATGGATGTGGGTGTGGTGGCGTATATGGGTGTGGTGTGCTATGGAGTGTGGTGTAGTGTGGTGTGCGTATGGAGTGTGGTGTAGTGTGGTGTGCGTATGGAGTGTGGTGTGGCGTGCGTATTGTGTGTGGTGTGGTGTGTGGTCTGGTGTGCGTATGGTTTGTGCATATAGTGTGTATGTGATCTTGGTCTGCGTCGCTCCTCTCAAGTCCGTTCCACCAGTATTTTTGTTATTTCCGTTTTACACGTAAAATCCTAACTCCCCTTCTCCTCATATTTATCATTCTCCTCTTCAATTACTTATTTTTTATCTCTTATATTTTTCATCCCTGCTTCTTTCTTCTTCTTGCAGCCTTTCTACTCTTGTCAGTCCCCCCCCCTTCTTTGTAAAGTTTCTTATATTTCGTTTCTTCTCGTTCTGATACCTTTCTAATTGTCAGAATTGCCCCTCATGTCTTATTTCTATTTTTCTTTCCTTTTCCCCTTTATTTTATTGTAACATTCTCCTTTGGTTATTTCTATTGTGTTTTTCTGTACCACCTTCCCTCACGCTTCCTTCTTTCCTTTGCCTCACCCCGTTTTTTCCTTTTTTCACCCGTGTATCGCATTCGCAATTTGGGCCTCTCACTGTGTTATTTCCCCGAACGCGAGAGTAGCTACGTGGCGCGACCTTTGCGTGAGACAAGGCGAAGTAATCGTTCCGATTGCAGAGAGCGCATCAGTGTGTGGCCATCAGTGAAGTGCTTTTGCTTGTGATATATGAATCACGGAGCACAAACATGAGTGACCCGCTTTCAGATGTTACTTTGATGAGGTGTCATTTCCGGGCTGGACATTTTTTTTATTGTTTCTTTTGCCTCTGCCGTAAAAATTTGTTAATGTGTCTCCCAGACATTTTGATTTGTTTCGTTTTGCGTCTTACTTGAAGTTTATTTTGAGTTGTAATTCAATCGTCCAGAAACGGAAGAAATCTGTTTATAAGTGAAATCTTGACATTAAAGGAGAGGACAAATATTCAATAGCCTGTATTCCTTCAAGATCTAAAAATCCAACGAGATTATTTCTGTAAGAATAATGTTCAGTTTTGCACTTGGCAATGTTTGTAATCAAAATATTAATTAATATCCATTAATCTTTGCATTTTATGTTGTATCAGCGTAATTACCACAATTAATATTTTATTCAATTATGTGAGAACAATTGTTTCAAATATTTCAGAGAATGTAAAAATTGTTTGCAACTTGTCAACCACTTCGTATAATCATATTCTGATGCACGACGTGCTCTTAGATCGATAGTATTTTATCTTTCCCGTTGCGAGCTCGAATCCAGAACGAAGCAACGTGCATGCCATATGTTTCCTTATCGGAGATATACCGTTATCACTGCGGAGTTCCTCTTCACTGACATGGAAAGTCATTATGTCAAAACATATGCACGAACACCTGTCATCTTTTTATCAGGGCAAGAAACAAAATGGATTAGTAACTTGAACTATTTTCTTGAAAAGAATGGTTTAAACGAAACTAATTGTACTTATTTTATTACACTGCGATTTATACAACTCTACCCCTGGTCAGAGTTGCGAAAATCGCAGTATAAGTATTAAAACATATGCCTTCTTTTTTTAATTTTTAACGAAAAATGTCTTTAGTTTAAACCTTATTTGCGATGTAAGCTATATAGGAATACAGCAATGCAGGTGAAAAAAGAACTGAAAAGCTTGTGTACTTTACAAGGCGATAAAGAGATACTTTATCTACGACATGAAGGTTCTCGTATTAGCGACGATACGAGCGATAGTATATTGCGTCTCCGCCAAAGGCCCATGCGCCACCGCACGGAGCGGCCAGACGAGTAGATAAAATTTTATCACCCAGAGGTGATACAGGTACTGTAGCAGCATTCTATAACCCATTAAAGCGTTTTTAACCTTGTGAATAAAATGAAATTTCTGTAAGTGTCATGTTACATAATGATGCTACATTGTCTGAGTTTTAAATACGTACACTGGCATCAGGCAAGGTCACATTTTTTTCATTACGGTTATATTTTTTAATGTTGTGCAGTATTTATATTATTTGGATTTGTTTCGTAACGTTTTTAGATTAATCACACAGTAGTGTTCTTAGGAACGTCACGCAGCCACATCAAAGAAAATAATGAATTAAATGAGAATGTTTAAAAAAATATGACGCGTTAATTGGTTTTGAAAAGAATGTCTGTAAGAGGAATGAAGAAGGGGGCATGATTGGATCAACAGGTAAACAGGGAATATTGTACGTGGGACATTATATATATGCGACGTGTGAGGATGGGTTACGTGGAGAACGCTATGGAAGTAAGTAAACTGGAAATAATTGTAGATGCTGTATTTTTTTTGGATGTTGTTGAACCTCTAAATCGATTTAAAAATTGATCGATTTTCTTAAACGTTTGAAGTGGGAATAAGGGTTACAAGGAAGGGGAAACGTGAAGTGAAAACAGTTCAGATAGTATATAGAAATTGAGTATTGTAGCACCACTAATAAACGTACATTACAAATTCTCTGTAAATATTTACAAGTACTGGTACTTCGTGCATTATTGGAACAGGAGTGATTTCGTGTATTGAAACATCCATGGGAATGGCAGTCCATTATCAAAGATTATTGCATTGCGTTATTGCATTCCAATTTTCCGTGAATGCGATATCTTATCATGGAAGGAGGGTCGAAAAGGAGATGTAAATACAGAGGAGTAAAAGGCAAAAGATATCCTTTTTTACGAGACATGCCTGATGAAACACCTCCCCCATGTTTTTTGCTGTTAAGTCTTTTATGAAACTATGGGACGACGCAAAAAAGGTGTGGTTAACTATTAAGGCACGCGAGCATCTGACCGTGTGTTGTTGTATCATTTTAAAACCCTTGCGTAACAACGCTCTTAATCCCTAACGACTGGTAATTTACATCAGCTTGTCGTTAGACGTGGCAAAGCTCTAAGGAATTTGTGCAAGTTTATGTTCAGGAATATTTAAAATACCGCATTGTGTTGTTTTCTGTCCGCTCTGTTTTGTTTTAATCAGAGTTTCGTCAAATGTCATGTGCAATCACATGAATGGATGGCGAATTATGAACAATGTTATTCTTCGGCATACGTGATCCGTGAAAGTACTTTCCCCACTTACGAACATATGCAACAAACACCAGTGGATGGCGCACTGTCATGCGCTGTTTTGATGCCGATGAGAGCACGGGTTCCAACAGAAATCGTCACCGTCGTCGTAATAGCAGCGTGAACCCTGTAGCTTTCCAGTGTGTATCAAGTATCAGGGATAGCGATTATTACAAAAATATCCGGTTTTAGGTTATGCCGTTTTTTCATCGTTGGTTTAACTTAGGAGTTGCAACTAATTACTTTACTCTTTGCAAAAACCATTTTCCCTGTTTTTGGATCCTTTAACTAACCCGTTTATAACGAGGGCCAAAAAATAACCAAAACAACTTGTGAAGAAAAACGATGTTCGATTATAACCCCTTGGTTATTTTCATATCTAACGTTTATAGAATCATTAGTAAATGAAGGGATAAGGTTTCTGCGGTATCCACTTGTAAAGGGTGAGAAGGGAGCAAGGAAACAACCCATTAGAAAGTAACAGTTCTTGGATTCTTATTCAGGCAGTGCCGTTTGACCAAAATACTAGCGGGTGTCGATTGATTTTTCATTCCTGGCGCGTCAACGGCTAAGGCCGTTATTCTTGTAAGTCTAGATCACGTTTTTTTCTTTGGAGGTGGCGGTGATGATGAGATACGGCGCCGACCTACCACATGTCTGCCAGCTTTATTTCGCCACCAGCGGGGCACCGCCCCAGCGGAGACTAGTTCTAAGCTCCCGACCGGTGACCCGGCATGTGTATTGAATTGAATTAATGCCTTATTTTACGCGGCGAGACTCAGGCCATGAGGCCTGCTCTTCCGTCTGACCACGCAAATTTCGCTACGCTACTTTCACCAACTAGCAGAGAAAGGAGGTATTTTTGGGCAAGAAACATGCTATTTGAATTTTGCTCAGAGGCGTCATTTCGGCTTGAGGATATTTTACATGCAAGTAAATCTACTAACATGGGACACCCGTCTTTACTTCCCCTCCGGAGGAAGGAGTACGAAGGATTGTTTCGCCCTTAAAAATCCACGGCTTCGATCGGGTTTGAATCCGCCTACTTGGGTACAAAATAGTTTAGTGCATATAAGTGTAATTGTGTGTGGGTAAGGGTAAGGAAAGGACAAGGGAGGGAAAGGAAAGATCGCACCCGGTTCATGGCCCGTTTTTTGGGTATTGCTCGCCGAACGGAGAAACGACGAAAACTACCCACCAGAGGAGCTGGCCGATAGAATTCTCCTTCAGACAGCGACTGAATTTGACCTAGCTCGAGCCGAACATCCAGCCATCGTCGGAACTCGGACCTAGAACCTCCCCACCAGACGCACTGCAGTGATATCAGTTGATGCCCTGAGCCACCTCTCCCGAGAGCAGTTGTCGAGAATCCACAACCACAGGTCTCGAACATAGTAGACTCTCCTGATTTACGACACTTGTGTAGGTGACTCGCAATTACACCCAGTGAAGCTATTTTAGATGGTTTATACATTGAAAGTATAGCTCTATATATCAATGTTTATATATATAATATATATATATATAATATATATATATATAATATATATATTATATAATAGTATAATTAGTGTTTGTGTAAGCGAGAATAAGTTACTCAGTTTTAAAAAATGCGTCACATTTTGTTTTACTTAAGTTACTTAAATGCAAATTAAATTAAATTGATAATTACTGTATCGTTAAAAACATTTAGGTCGTACGTTGGTCTATAAGGAAGTAAAAAGCATTATAGTGAATTTCTGTAGTTATTTTCATATTGCCAAACATCCAAAGATTCCTTTATCAGAGTATTTAAAATATCTCGTTTGAAATTGTTAACAGTAGAAATTTGTATCTAAGTTTAGCCAGTACACATACATTTCTTGTTATAGAAATGGTAATTAATGGTAAATAATATTTCAAAGAAGACAAAGATTGTATTAGTTATAAATTCAAATAATGTGTTTTTCTCATCTGACCTTCCAAACTGAATCCGAATACAGTAAGGGAACTGGCGTATGTCTCTTCTTGTGACACAGAACCTTCTCTTTGCATGAACTTGGAAAATATCTCGCATACGACAGCTTCAAAGCAACGCTCTGTAACCCGCCGACCGAGTTGAAACTACTTACGTGAGGCGCAAAGTCCTGCGGTGTTTCTCAGATCACAAACACTGTTGGAACTCCATGCCGACAAACGTTTGTAAAAGATGTGTATATTATTTTTTTGATGCTGTGCTTTGCCTGGAAATAAGCAAGTTGCAATTCGAGATGAGTCGTTGCTTTACTTTGGTGCTTTTCCTGTTACTTCATTTAAATCACAACTTGCTTTCGTGTAGTGCCGTGTTGGTAGTCGATCACAGAGGTACTGTATGAAATATAGAAGAAACAGGATGCATCGCTGTGGGAAGCAGATGTCTGGTTGTATATATGTATGATAGACCTCGTATTGACTTCTGTTGACGTTCAAATTTGAAACTCAAGTGCTTAACATTAGGGTTGCCCAAATTTAAGCGCTTGTTAGAAGAACGTTCTTTGGATAAAAAGCGAATGATACTTGTTTTTTTAAGTTGTGAATCAACCAATTTATGTCATTTTCCCTCGCATGCTTTTTGACCAATGGAGCGTTAGATTAATTGAACTTCAATCATTCCGTGAGGTTCAACATCAAATGTTTAACAATTTGGTTTTCTCATGGTTATCATGATGACGAACATTTGTTTTCATTTCAACAAGCTAATAATTATTCATCGTAAATGATTTGTTGTGAGTCGTTTTAGTCATTTTCTTGCTTTCCTCTTTTCTTTTTAGTTCATTCGATATTATTGTATAGTATTAACGTCTACTTTCCAAGATTCTGAGCTAAGATTTGTCATCAGTACGGAGCGAATTTTGATGAAATTTTCTTTTTTTCTTTTCTTTTTAAATCAATGCCGTTTAATATAGAAGTTCATTTCATGTTATGAAAAAATGAAATTACCCATTTTTATCCGTCTGTTTTTTGCATTTTTGTCGATTTCGACAGATACCTAATTTTTTTACCTTTTCACGTCATTTTTCGCTTATTTAATCAATTTTAATATAATTTTAATGGTACTTGCTTCTAACAATATTTACGAGGCGCAACAAATGTTTACCGCAGAATTCCTGGGTAGCCTATTTGAATTCTTCGCTCATATATTGTAATGTCAACGGTTGTTAGTCCTATGGAATCAAAGGTTCCTGTCGACGCTCATCGGCGCCATTGTCAGTGCGGCCGATTGCGCGGTAAATAAAGGCAGAGATTTTCCTTACGGAACAGTTCAAACGCAAAGTTTGCTAGCTGAGTTCACGTGAACAAAAGGAAGACCCCTCGATTACATCAGCAACATATCCAGCGTCTTGAAGTGTTCATCTGAAGTGGTTTTGATCAATTTTTTTTACATAATGTTTTGGTTGTTTTGGGGCATTTTTAAAGCATTTTCAGATCTTTGTTTTGCAATGCTTTAGGTCATGAAAATCAATCCCCTAGTCATCAGAGTAGCCTATGATTTCTTTAATTTTTATAGAAAATATATCGACAATCTCATAATCACTTTTTTGATATTACTTTAGTTTCAGACCATTGTACTCGTTGTGGAGGATATGTCTACAATGTGATTTTTCTGTTGATAAGCGATGAGTGAAACGTAATAAACAGGGCCTTGTGTCCAGAAGGAACAGAGGTACAGGAAGGGAGGCGTTGGGAGGGGGGGGGGTGAGCTAGGGGATCAGACCCGACAGCCACGGCGCACGCGTGCTGCCGCAAGCGCTGGAATTAACTAAACTATTTTAAGTGCACCGCAATCCCCCCTTGCGGGTTACCTCGTGCCCTCTCCCCCGCCCGACTCGAGCCGCGGCTCCCGATTTCCTCTTCGCCCTGCCGCCCTCTCCTTTTAAACAGCCCCTTTTACGCACCACCCACTAGCGAAACCATGTAATCATCTGCTCACTCCTCGCCCGGTTTACCCATTGTTTTGTTTGCCCGAATCTCGTGCTAGTTGGTCGTCTCCGACACTCTGACAGTCAGTGAGCGTCACCATGCACATCGGCTGAGGTGACTCAGGGCATAAAGTGATGTCACTGCAATGCTCCTGATCGGAAGATCCTAGGGTTCGAATACGGACGGTGGCGAGATTTTTTTTATATTTGTTGTCTGGAGGGGAATTCTAGCGGCTGGCTGCTCTGATCGGAAGTTTTCCGTGGCTTTGCC
The DNA here is from genome assembly GCA_017312745.1 of Gryllus bimaculatus. Classification (NCBI taxonomy): domain Eukaryota; kingdom Metazoa; phylum Arthropoda; class Insecta; order Orthoptera; family Gryllidae; genus Gryllus; species Gryllus bimaculatus. Next base: position 1,061,478 of record BOPP01000068.1, on the reverse strand, counting down.
TACCAATGCCAGGGAGTAGTACTCTAACAAACGAAAGATGGACCGCGCGCGATCTTTCCTTCCTTTTCCTAGCCCTAACTTGAACTCGGCCTAGCTCTCCAGCTAGGGTCGAAAAACCTGCCACCGTCGGGACTGGAGCCCTAGAATCTCCCGTTCAGAGGTACTGCAGCGACATCAATTGATGCCCTGAACCACC
>BOPP01000068.1:986987-1007344 GCA_017312745.1 Gryllus bimaculatus | reverse complement strand
CTGAGAGTTGAGTGGAGTTATTGTTGTCTCAGCTGGCCAGCAAGGAAACTTTGGGGTGTCATAGTGTTACTGTGTGGCCAGGAGTGCCCCCAGCGCGACATTTAAAAACAGAAAGAAGTGAAATTGGACAGAACAAAGTGAGTGAGTTAGAGCAAGATCATGCGATTGCGGATGAGCAGACGACGGGGCGAAGGGTGACGGGACAACACGAGATGGAGGGGGGGGGGAAACTGGATGGAGCGAGACGGGACTAGAAGGTGCGGGCAGGACAAGCAGGCGAGGCGAGGCGAGGCGCGGCGTGGGGGCTGGGGCGAGCGGTAGTGAGGTGGGGAAGCGCCGGGGAGCAGAGAAGACAGCAAAGACGAAACCAAGATGACAAATTAAACGTGTCGGCGCCGCTGCAGCGGTCGCGCTGCGCAGACAGGCGATGCGACGTAAAAGCGACGCCCGAAAATAGTTCACGTGCCCGCGCTGCGCCGCGCGCCGCTCGCCTTTTGAAATCGCGGCAACGCAGAAAATGAAATGGCACCAATGGCATTATAATACTCATGACTAGAAGCGGGTTTTGATGACTTAAAAAATCGCCATAAATGATCAATAAAATGCTCTTGAATGTTATAAAAATGCAGCAAAGAAAAATAATGTAAAAAAATTTGATTAAAACCAGTTCAGAAGAACAACTCGAGCTGTTGAATATGTTACTAATGTAATCGGGACTTCTTCCTTTCGTTTAAGTGAACTCACATTCAAACTTTATGTTTTAACTGCTCTTTACCAGGAAATCTGTGTCTTCAGTTATCGCGAAATCGGCCGAACCGACAATGGCGCTGTTAGGGACCAGGAATCGTAGATTACATACAACGGCTGACATTACCATTTCTGAGCGAAGAAATCGAATAGGCTACTCTACAAATTCGCTAGATAATTTGTTACGTCTCGTAAATATTGTTTGATGCAAGTACCATACAATTATATTAAAATAGGTGAAATCTACGGAAATGCTTTAAAAACGATGAAAAAGGGTAAAAAAAGATTTGTTAGTCGAAATCGATGAAAAATGCTAAAAAAGACATATTTAAATGGGTCATTTCCTTTGTCATAACATAAACTTGTCTAAATTAAAAGGTATTGATCTAAAGAGAAAAAAATGACATTTCAATAAAATTCGCCTACTCATGACCTTACTCATAACTGCTTGAGGGGTCGATGAGAAATATTTGAAGAAACACAGTCGTTTTTTATACTGAACATGTGATAACGTAGTTTCAATTTCTCTTCTGGCTGATCCCGAAGTACGCTGAGAGATTATGTTGCTTCTTGTGTTTGTGTTATTGGTAAGCATTTGGAAGGACCAACAGCAATGATTTGAAAAATAATATAACAGTGGTTTGCTATTGAGTTTCTTATCTTTTTTTTAATTTATGTCGAATGAATTGCGTATGTTTGCTTCAGAGCGGGAGTGTAACCGCTTCAATTGACTGCACCACGTGATTAGTCAGTAATTCTCCTTTGAATGAATTGTGGTTTAATGTTATTTGGACCCGCAGCGAAAGCACAGAAAGATGATTGAAAGTTACCTGATGACGCGCTTATCAATTTAGTTAAAAATTGGTGCTATCTGAAGTACTAACACTTGCAATATTCTCTCGCAAAGAAGAACTAAGGAGATTAAGTTCAAGCTGAAATGAATCCCACTTCTGGATTACGTTGTTTTCGTTTTTCCAGTAGGCAGTAGTCAGATCTTTATAAATACTTAACTGATAAATAATATCTCCATTTGAATTGTCAGTGAGATAAAGAAATGAAAAGATATTGAATGAACTATGAGATAAAGAAGTTTATTTTAATGTGTCGTTCATGTGTGCTCCAATGACACTTGAAAAACAATCTAATGAGCTATTTATGACTTGAATGTTAAGATTCTGAATTTAAACAAATTAGACCTGTTTGAGTTTAATTTCGTGTTTTGTGTAATGAATTCGTAGATACGTTGTCTTTTCGATTTGACTCTGCCTTCGGTAATTTCAAACCAGAATGAAATTCTGATAAAATAACCATAAAGACATTTCGTTTTCAAAACTTTGGTAATTCGTGGGAACACATGAAGAATATCAGATTCAATTTTACAATCGTGTACGGGATCCATAACTACTGGCTAATGGCATTTATGGAATTTACGATTGAAACCGATCGGTTCGTAGGTGTCTGGGAGAGAGAACGGGGACTGTGCTCGGAAAATCGGCAGCCCACGCGGCAACGCAAGATGGCGCCTGGAGTACAACAAATGAAATACAATAAAGCTAATAAGGATATAGAAAACTCTGTCTAAACCGGAACCTGTACAAAGCGGAAACCTGCCTTAACTGGAAAATTTCTTATTTCTGTGAAGTTAAATGGCATTTTACACTACATAAAACGGAACCTCTCCAACGCGGAAACGGAACGATTTTAATATCCAGCAGGAAAAAAAATCTTTATAAAACGGAATTCCTATGAATTTAACGCAATTGGCAAAGATATGTCAGGCATTCTTATTGAAAAGAATGCATTTGCAAGCTTGTTTTCAATTCTCTATCCCTGTGACATGTGATTTAGTCGTGGCAGTCTGACATTGAACGAGAGGGGCCTCAGCTGTCAGCGTAGAAATCGATCTGGGGGTCGCTTGTGTTTCAAGACGTAGGCCGTAGGGAAATTCGGTCTCTCTCGACTCTCTGAGCGTGGGATAGTGTACGTTTATGGCTTGTATTCACGCGTCTTCCTAACCCGAGTTGCAAATCTTAACCCCTTGACGAGAGACGCATTGTACAGGGCCATGCGAGGGTATCAGAAAGTCATAGTAGTGGGTCGTTACGCATTGTGGTTAAAAGAGTTTGCAAGCAGTACGAACACATATAGTAAGGTATGTATTTTTTTAACTCGAAAGCTGTCAATGAAGAGTATTTAATACGTATTCGTGTGATTTTCTACTTTTAGGGTAGAAACGTCAATATTACTGGGGGCATAAAATGGACAACATTGGATAAAACGGAAACCTGCCTAAATCAGAATTTTTTTATGCTCGATCGATTCCGGCTTAGACATTTTACTGTACAATGTTCCGTCATGATAAAATCGCAGTACTCCAGATTATAAACAAAGATTAAAGAAATCAAGTAATTAAAAACATCGAATTTAATTTCTAAATATTTAAATGTTACTCCAGATGCCGCCACTGAATTTGAAATGCAGAACTCGAGGTGTGGCTTCACTGCCGTACATCGTACACTCATCCCACGATCAGACGTCGTTTGGGTTCCCGGGGCCGCGTCGTGAGGGTTGGCAGCCTGTGCAGCAACGCACGACGGCGCCTCGGGCACGAAAAAAAGACGAACGCACGCGCGTGGACAAGGTAGCACTGTGGCCCCTCCCCTCCCCTTCCCTCCCCCCTCCCTTTCTCCGGCGATGGCATGCAGACGGGCAAGCGCCGCCAGACGGGCGGGTCTCTCACCCGTGCAGCAGAGGGCACGCTCGTCTGTCATGGGGAGGGGGAGGGGAGGTAGGACTCCCTATTTCGAGAGTAACACTGCCCGCGTTAAGCATCTGATTAATACTACTCTGGAAGCCAACCAAAATACAGAATGCTGCCATAACTCTGTCTGGCGCTCTGTTAGGATTCCAGTTGGGGCGCTTTTGGGATCGTTTTTGTTGGTTTTGGGATTTCGGCGTTGCGTAGGATTAGAATGCCTCATATGAACTTGATTTGAATTATATATTATGAAATTCCTTTGTCTCCTACAGCTCTACCATTATGTTTTTTCGACATAACTTACCTGAAAACAGGAATGTATAGTAGGTTTCTTTTAAGCATCTGTTTAATATATAATCCTGGAAGAATTCCAAAATTCTAAAAACAGTTCCACATGTGGTTGCTCCATGGCTTATTATGAAAGCTGAGAACATATTTATGGAAATTAATTCTATAATTTTTCTATTTTGAAGCTTTATTTTTAAATCCATAAATGTGTTGTAGGATGGTAAAGAAAGGTGGCAATTTTATTTTAATGAGCGCGTAAATTATATTTTCCTATTAATATTGCCAAAAAATATGATTCCAGAGAGTTATCCCACATCGTTCGACCACTTTCCAAATTTTGTGAACAATCCGAAATGTAACAGGGTTAACTTAATTTTCCTGAATGACAGACTTACAAAAAGTACACGTTGTTCCTTGGTATTATTAGAGACCTAAAGCATTGTCGTTTTCTGTTGTTAAATTAATGTGATTTACATCCGTACGATGAAATAATATGTGTCCGCACATTCAGCAAATTAACGAATGAGTGCGTGTGTAAATAATTACATTTTTAAATTTACTTTATTCATTAAGATGTATTATTGATTAAGACGTTTCTGCATTTAATGCATGTCCCTGCATTTGTGTAAGTTTCTGACGTATGACATTAGTCCATGGTTGTTTCACACAAGCATACCCATCATTAACCGAACATCAATTGCACACTTGACAAATGTAACATTTGTTTACACACAGTTTGTATTACTTATGAAAAATAAATCAAATTTGCATTAGACCCTTAGTTCAGTTGGTGATATACTTTAGCTTGCTGAGAACGACCTTTATTTAGGGAAGTGAACAAAAAATTGAAAAGTGCCTCGCATAATTTTTTTAAAATTCGCACTAAGTTTACTGCCACACAAGTTCTCTGAAGAAAGGCTTAACCTTTGGAAGATGCATTATTTCTTACCCTTCCTGTAATAACTGTCTGACCTGTTTACTACAATGTTTAATTAGAGGATGATCGATTACCTTGCATGACAACTGAAAATATCTCGACTCACTTGGGGACCACCCAGCAACTGAGTGCTTGTAGGCTTCGCTACTGAGAAAAAGGTTTTGATTTGAATCTTCTTGTATAATGGGTGTTTCGAGATTTTTTGGAGAGAGTAGCCCGACCGAGACTCTTGTGAGAATGGTTAGGGATGTGACATCGATATTTTCAAAACATCTCAGTTTTCATAAAATCAATTAAAAGCCGATTCGTTTAACATAAACGTTTTGTGTTCGATGTTTTTACGTTTTAGGTGTTTAATTTTGTACCAAATTATTTAATAATATTTTTTGTAAAAGTTAAAACATGAAGTAATAACAGATAATATCACCGCATTCATGTTCTCGAAAGGAGCGAACGATTTACTCATTACCTTTATTGACCAGACATCTCATCCCCGAAAGCCATCTTACGGGGAAGAGATGACTGATCCCTGATGCAGTGGTATTTCCTGCACCTTTATTCTTACGTAGTAGGCGGATGTCAACGCATGTGCAGTAGACATGGGGCTTTTCCCCTTCTTCCTTAATCCTTCGTCCTTCTAGGGAGAACTGGGCAACCTCTGACACTTTTAGATGACCCTGAGCGCTCATGCTTTCAGATTAAAGTTCTGTTCATTATTCTTTCTATTTTTTAATTGGTTTTGTCATTTAAATCTTATTCGTAGATGAACATTCTCAGTCACTGTCAAATTAAATTTTCCGTCGCACGAATGTGAGAGGTTACTACACCACTTTCAAAACAACCTGTGGTTGTGGGGCGATGTATTTTTAACTTAGAGGTTTTAATTTTGAATGACAACAAAACAAACATATCGAAACATCGATATTTTGTTGTCGATGTCGCATCCGACCGTACTGATGATTGATTGATTACCAGTGATTTCGGGCGCGTCAACTGCCTAGGTCATTAGTCCCGTCAGTGTAGTGCATGTGTTTTGTTCGGGAGGTGGCGGTGATCATTCTCCGATTATATCCGCGAGATCCGGCGCTGACTTACCGTCGGCTTGCGGGGTATTCTCTCACCAGGTATCTCCCACCAACGGGGCACCGCCCCAACCGAGACTAGCCCTAAGCTCCCGACCGGTGTGGTAGAGTATTGCATATACGTGCACGTGTGAGAGAAGTAGGATAGGACAAGGAATGGGAAGTACAGATCGCGCTTGGTCCGTGGCCCATTTGCTATGGTACTGCTCCGGCATTCGCCTGATATTGATCGGAGGAAGCACAGAAAACCACCGATGAGATCAGCCGGCCGCTAGAATTATCCCTCAGACAGCGACAGAAGTGGACCTATCTGGCCAATGTCGAGAATCCTGTCGGCTCTCTAACCTACCGTACTCGTTGGGGCTAGGCATTCGTGAAGCCCACATCGTTCGTCGGAGGCGCCCGCCGCTACGGCCTCACCGCGCCTCGCGTAATTTACGCAGCGCGCGACCTCAAGCCTCGCTGACGCGGATGCGTGGTGGGGTGGGGGGAGGGAGAGGGGGGCGTGACGCAACGGAGGACGCCCGCTTCCTGGCTCTGCCCCACCGGCTGTCCGCCTGCCCACTGCCCGGCACGGCGCGCGGAGAAAGCTGGTGGCGCGGGCGGCGGGAATGCGGGAGAGGAGGGAAGTAATGACGGCAGAGGTGCCGCCGGAGCCAAATAACATATGAAGATCACACAGAGGACCGCCGGTGGGATGCGGCGGCCCCGAGCGGAGCCGCCAGGGTGCTCGCTTTCCACCGCGGCTGCTAGGATTTAAATCCCGACCGAAACATTTGACATTTGTGGTGGGCTAAGTGGGTTTGCGGCAGGTTTCATGGAGACTTCCCCGTTTCATTTCCAGTATTGCTACATTATAAATCATACCGTAACAGCATTGTTGCCTTACCATGAAATCATTCAACCACACCACGTACAGCTATATGGGTAAGGAACTGGAGTCATAATACGAGATCCACCAACCGGGGCATTGAATAGCATAGGCGCCAGCGCTTTACTTTTCCGTACAGGGATTCATATCCCGGACGATTCTTGTGAACAAAGTGGGCAAAGTGGGTTTCCGGCAGGTTTTTTTTTCGAAAGTAACACGTTTTCCTTGCCCATCATTCCACTTTCAAACTTTCAAAGCAAAGCTTTATTATCCCTTGAAATCCTTACATGTATATTTTCCTACTTGCATCATCGTAAGAAATACATATTTAACGTGCCAAAAGGGTCTTCAACTCTTCAGATTTACATTGTAGGCTTTAAATAATCATTCCTTGTAATTATATTTGTAATCAAAACAAAATGTATATATTGATACCTTTTTTTTACTTGTCCCCAAGTATTTTGAGTGGGGCGAGGTGGAAACGTATGTTTTGAAAGGACAGGTATTAGACTTGTGTACCCAAGTCACCCCACCTGAAGCGGTCTCTTGGTTACGACTTCGCATTCATTTTTCTTTGCTGTAATAAGTAACAAAATAAATTCCCTCTTAATAGAAATTAGCAACAATTTTTTTCTTGTGAAAACACTTTTTATTAAATTAGTTTATATATCAGATATTACAAAAATGTACCCAAAATCTGTACCAAGTCACTCCGGTTTACCGTATAACAAAAATTGAAGATCGTCATCATTCAAGGTCAGAAGCCCACGTGATAAATGTATATCGAGCTTACCATACTGAGAACAGCGCACTATCGATGTTAGACAAACTGAGAAATCATGGAGGTTGAAGTGAACGCAGATGGTGCACTTCCAAATCAAACAAGATATACAAGAAGATGTATATGGATATCTTCCTTGTTTACAAACAGACTAAGAACTGTGATATGAAACGAGCTTGGGTGCCAAAAGTGGGCTGAATGAGATATCATTTTTTCCTTCCTCTGCCGTGTGTCGCTGTGGTCGTGTGGTTGGTGTACCTCCACGTAGAATGTAAATGAGATTTTGTATGAAATAAACATATTGCATATTTGCTTGCTTCTTTTACATGAATATGCGAGATGCTTGGAATTGTTTCGAAGTCTGTTTTTCGTTGCGTCCGGCCCTCTGTCTGTCCGGCTGCGAACTACTCTACATTAGCTAAACCGTAAACAGGATTTTCACTAAAAATGATATTCTCCGATCGATCTGGCTGATGTCGTAGACTGTTGAAATTGAAATGGATACTATACTTTTTAGGGACGGACCTTTCTGTGATATCTTAACGAAATTTCCATTTTTTCGTAAAAATAACTTCTTATTTTTAAATTAAATATTTTTTCTGATAGAGCAAAGGATACTTATGAAAATGGCGCAGGTCATATTTTTGTTGAATAGGTATGAATTATTTCTTAATGAAATTAGTTATTCAGAATTAGATATTTATATAAGGGGATGTAAACTTTTTCAAAGTATAGATTGGCGCAATTTGGCGTGAAATATACATTTTAAAAACAAGATTTTCTAAGAAACAGCTCGATATTTTTTCTCGAAGAGTTTACAATACACTTGTATAAAGGTCGCAGGTCCGATTTTCCTTGAACTTTCTGAAGTTTCGAAAATTGCCAGAGTTAAAAACAATGCAACAGAGTGTGCGCTGTCGTCCTATCACTAGTTTAAAAATACCAGAATGCCAGAATTTTTCGCTGTATGAGACACCTTGTTTCAACATTTTGTATGTCCTCCTGTGTTTATTTCTTTACACTGATTCCAGTTTCTAATGTGCTTTCTGTTTTGTTTGTTTCAGGTGAGTAAATGAACAGAATCAACCCTCTTAGTCTTGAACTACGTTATGAGAACCTGTTGAATGAACTCGTTTAGATGGTAAGTCTATTAGTCGGCAAGGATATTTAATATTTTTAATAACAGCTTTTTGATTCTTTAGAATTCATGAACACCTTACTAAATCTTTTTGTCTGGTTGGAATTGAAATTCATATCTGAGGAGTATCCTAATCATAAAGTAAATGTTTTTCCTATATTATGGTAGTTTGTGTGTTTGCCTTCGGCTTTACAATATCACGATTAGTCTTATGTGATATAGCCTTTATAACTATGAGTATATGAGTATGAAATTTAGGTTACTTGTGTAGTAAGAAGTCACCGATTTTTTAAACAATTTTAAAAGTATTTTTATATTTATTAACATAAATTTGTTTTTAAATTAGATTAGAAAGATACAAATAATACCTACTTCCCCAGAAACAGACCAATACGCTTCGAATTACACCTCTCTACACCCAATGGTGGGATTTTAATCGGTTTAAATTTGGTGGCCAGGGGAATACTGTAAACTCATCCTGGTACTTTTTGAAACGCGCACGTATGCAGCAAGCTGTATGACACGCACTGTCTTGCTGGTAGATTCCGTCTTGCTGAGGAAAACGATCTGCATGTAGGGGTAGACACGGTCCTCAATGATGGTACTTGTGTTGATCCATTGTGGCTTCCAGAATTGAGATCTCTGAGGGAAAGCCACGAAATCATTCCCTATACCATCACATTCCCTCCATCGGTCTGGACCCGTCCGGTGATTGTTGCTGGGTGTTTGTGTAACGACATATACGTCAACGACCATCTGGCCGATAAAGCAGAAAATGTGATTCATCTGAAAAGGCCACCTGTCGTCTCCCAGTGGACGTCCAGTTGCGCTATTGGCGAACAAATTCTAGCCTTCATGGCCTTCACAGCAGTCAGCTTGGGTGCAGGAACTAGGCGCCTGCTGCCGATGCCCATATGCAGAAACGTTCGCTGAACGGTTGCTAAGGAGGCCCTGTTGGTAGCCCCCGTTGGTTCATCTGGGCGGTCTAATGCTCTCCAGTTACATGTGTTTTCGCCCGTACACATCTCCGCAGCCGTCGTTCTCCCCGGTACATATGGCACATGGTGCACCACACTTGCCTCAGCGCCGGTCTTGCATATCGCCATTTTGCCATGCACGTTATACTGTAATCACAGCGACACGCGGACACTTTACTTAGCCGTTTTGGGAATGCCTCGGTTCCTTTCCCGAAAGCCAGTGATTGTGCCCTTTTGGATGTTCGATAAATCGCCCAGTTTCTGAATTGCGACAACTACTGCACTGTTCTCTGCTTCACCCGACACGCTTTATATATCAACTGTTAGTTCTGATACCTGCTGTCTGTGAATGGGTATTGCTCGTTTACCTCGATCATAGGCGGTGGTAACTCAATGTGATTGGACTATGTATTTCCCTCATTTGAGGGAAAATGTATTCGACTCATAAGTTGAATACAAACAACACTCCAGTAAAGGCAATTTAAGTAAACGTATGTAACTAATTAATGTGAAATTTCATGAATACTCAATTCTCGTTTCATGAACATTTTTCTTTTCACTTGCTGTATTAATAACAGTCCCAATATTAATACGTAGTAAAGGATGTAGTTACTCGCATTATCATTTAGAATACTGCTTCGTATGTTGTGAAAATTATGTAGTGTTGTGGGGCAAAGTGTCAATTTTTCTACAAAAGCAAAAAAACACGGATTGTCGGATCCTTGATCTTGGAAAGGAGATTTCTCTTGGTCGTATTCGTTGTATATTACTTTCTCGTATACGTAGTACTATACTCTTTAAATTCAGTCTAAAGAAGTAATTTAGTTAAGCAGCTGTGAATGTGAATGATGTATGGGAAAATAACAACAAACATTATAACCTCGAGAATAGAGCATTTACAAAGAATCTATTTCAAGAAATACGTCATGTGGAAATAGTCTTTTCGGAAACAAAACTGTCTTAATAATAATTTAAATACAGTATATGATTTTGACAATGAATTAAATAACTCTGAGACGTTAGCATTTAAATAGAATCTAGGTCACGAAATGTGTCTTGTAGTAATAGGCTCTATATTAGATAACAAAACTGTCATAAAGGGGAAGATGTGAATTTAAATACAGTATATGAATTTGAAAATGAACCATATAACACTGAAACGTGAGCATTTAAAAATAATCTAGGTCAAGAAATGTGTCGGGTAGTAATAGGCTCTATATTCCGAAACAAAACTGTCATAAAGGGGAAGATGTGAATTTAAATACAGTATATAAATTTGACAATGATCCGTGCAACTCTGAGACGTTAGCATTTAAATGGAACGCAGAAATCAAGAAATGCATCCCAAGTCCGGAGGAAAAAACCGAAAGCGCGCATTGCAGTGAATACAGTACCGAGATTTCCTCTCCATTTTGCGTCGACGCGTTTTGCGAGATGAATTATGCAGCAAGACGTCATTCCCTCGCTGACTCCCACATCGCCGCCTGGCATCCACGAAACGCGTGTCGAGATGCATAAATCAATCGCGCGGTGTCTCGACATCGAGCCAGCGTATGCGCTGTGTAATGCTCCGAATTCCGAAGCAATTTCACCACTAATGTGACTGTCGTGTCGATAAATTTATTATGTATAAAACGTATGGCTAAGTACAGATACGTGTTGAAAAGCCGGGGGGGTGTAAATCGGCGATATCAGACCTACATGGTAATTGGCCGCAGAGAACCGTCATGTGGACGAGCAGTTTCCCTACCCAACGCGGCCGATAATGGGGCGGCTGTGGGAGTTTTACCCTGGCCCGAAATGCTCTGCTCGATATTGCGCCGTAGTAATGCATTTTTATTGACGCGAATTATTAATTGATTTATGCTATGCAGAGGTGCGGGGTTACTAATTCCCGAAATCTACCGTTCGTTAAAACTGCGGGCTGTGTTTCCAATACGTTGGCCCTCGTTGCCACGGCAGAATTTTTCGATGGGTTTAGAAATAAAGCGTTCTTGAATTACTTGAATCTGATTTATATGATTTTCTGTTTCTTTGCATCTGGTTGCTTTACTTAACCCTTAGAATATTCAGCGTTTAGATTTTCAATCTTTAAGTATTCACACTGTGTAGATTCTAACGCTTATAAATAATAATTCAGATTGAAAAATGGTGTCAATATACTCGTGTTAGTGTAAAATAATATTTTTTTCCTAATTAGTTTGATTGTATTGAAAATTTTCGAACTTCATTCATCTCTTCAACACTTGAGATTTATGGCTATTGTTTTAGACCTTTGTTCTAATATCCTTTAGATAGTAATTTTTCTTCTTATTTGGACGGATCGTTAGACATTACACAATAGGTGTAATGAACATTACCTGAAAAGTCGTTTTTCACACAGTTAATCGCTTTTAGGACCGTCGTGTGTTGGATAAAATTGTTAAAATAAACCTAAGGCAGTGTAGACCAGGCTGACCGAACTTGGTAAAAGGAAAGTAATATCGCGTGTCATGTTTCTCCACTGGTTCCATTTCATTTTACGTGGGACTAGCCATTTTAACCATTGCCAATATCTGTGTTTAGTTTAGATTCTCTAGACGTAACGAGAACCTGAAGACGAGATCCAACCCCCACTTAAAGAGCTAACGTAATAATAGAGTAATTGCGATCACATGAGACAGCCAAGGCACGGCACAAAGAAGCCAATTCTCGAGGATCCACTTCAATTTTTCCGATGTGCTTTCACTTGACTCACCTTACCCTGTTCTATAGTAGGCTTCCGCTCCCTTTTTTTGTGGTCGTGTCCATTTAGCCGCTCTGGAAATACTTCGCCCTCTCGTGCTGCACGGTACGCGCTCAGGGCGCCGGAGATCCCTTCGCCGCCGCCGCCGGCAGGTCGCGAGGCCCAAAGGATTCACGGGCAGGGCTGCCAACTCTACCGGATTTTCTACAATTTGGAGTGGAACTTTTTTTTATTAGATATGCCCCTCTATAATGTGTGTGATCTGCGGAGTGGAAATTAGAATTAGATAATCTTCAACACTGACTCCATCACTTCTGAAGTCTATAGATATCATATTGGGGAGCAGGAAGAGGAATGGAGATCATATGTGTGTGGGCATTCGTTTTTAATACAGCTATTACTACTACTTTCTTCGGGTTCCGGCACGTTCGGCTGATTGACTATTTCTATAGAAAGGTAAGAACATGTCCTTTATAAAATACTAGTGGACACGGCAATGCTTCGCTATTCCAATATATTACTCTTCACATGCGACTGATCACGTGATTGTTGATGCTTTATGCTCCGTTCCCTTCTGCAAACATTATAATAGATGAAAGACTTTCTCGCGAGTGTTTATTCTGTGCCCTGATTTGTACATGTTTGTCTAGTATCCTATTGTTAAAACGTTCTCCCTAAAGTTTGGACGTGCACTCACTATGATATTGTCTTGGAGAAATTTGAGTTACTTGTCAGAGAACAAGTAATAATTCCGGCAGATATTTCACAATCGTTGGGGTGGAATATTCAGCGTAGGCGTGATTAATACTTGAGGGTGTGGTGGGTTGCGTAGGCCTTGTGTTCAGAGGAACTTGAGTCAGCATAAACGCATAAAATCAGTATTAATGCGCGTCTACGTGCGACAGACGAACATTCCCATTGCACTATGTCTATTTTCATTGTACAAGTGCAAGCAATAAGTTGACAAAGTTTTATTGAAATCGGATGAACGGTACGGCAACGCATAAAATACAAACAAACCAATATGGAATTTTTATATATTCGATTAAAGTTGCTTTAAGTATTCAAGTATTCACAGAAACGTAACGGAAAAATAATGAATAGTTAAAGTGCTTTATTAATGGTTAATCGCTTAATTAAAAGTAAAATTGACGATGTGCTTGATGGTTGGATGTAATTGTTCAATCCAATGTTTACTTCCGTTTAGTTGTAAGATGGACATTCTACCAGACTAATTAGCAATACTGAGGTAGTGATAGTAATGATATATATTTTCTTTCCTCCCAATTCCTTCAAGTAGTCGGAAAACAGTGGCGAATGAGTGGGCAAATTTCAAATCTATCTAATTATATATGTCAGAAATTCCCGTAATTAGAGAAAAAACAGCAACTACTAAGACGTTGTTACACTGAACGCAAAATACGCTTAAGTTTTCTTTCAAAAACTAAATCTTAAGTACTATTGCAGGCAAATAAAAACGCACAATCTAAAATGTGAGTTTATTTAAAAACAATCACCGACTTTAGGAAAATGATTAGATGTACTAATTATAATTAATATAAATCTATTTGAAGTATTTCTAATTTTCACTGAGAATCATTGGCAGCCCTGCTTCCCGTAGCTAAGAGGTCTGCCTCGCCGCGACGCGCTGCGTCAGCGGAGAACAGAAGAAAGAAGTGACGGGGGACGAAAAAGTGGCTGATTGATAGCGCGCGGTGCGAAATGTTGGACGTGGAAATTTCGTGCGGGGCGTTGAGTGATCTCGAGGCGAGTGGGTGATAAGAGGTCATATGAACAAGAGGCCAACAATGAAGAATGTCAGGAAAAAGGCAAATAAGCTCTGATATGAAAGCTGCTGGATAGGGATGAGAATCACGAAGAAAATACACATTGAAAGAGAATTTCTACTTTGTATTACAAAATCAACTTCAAATTATAATAATAACAATAATAATAGCAACGTTTTGTTTTCTTAAAAAGGAAATCAGAGAGAATTCCGACTTGTGACAACATGAGCCAACGTTATGTACTGTTCAGATGCAACCCAAGATATATTTCAGCATTCGCTCTCAAGATCGCTGGGAAGTTATACAAAAGGAATGAAATTATCTACTCTGGATCAGGCGTAACCTATACTTAGAAAAACAGAATGGGAGACGAAAACTGGAAGAGGCGCTGTGTCGGCGCGAATGATGGCAACGTGGGGAGGGGTGGCAGGGGGTCGGAGGGGTGAGGGATGGATCTGCGGTGTGGAAATTAGTATTAGATAATCTTCAACGCTGTTTCACACTGACTTCATCACTTCTGAACTCTACAGCTATCATATAGAGGAGCAGAAAGAGGAGTGGAGATCATATGTGTATGGGCATTCGTTTTTAATACAGCTGTTACTACTACTTTCTTCAGGTTCCGGCACGTGTGTTTTTCTGCTGATTGACTACTTCTATAGAAAGTTAAGCACATGTCCTTTATAAAATACTAGTGGACACGGCAATGCTTCGCAGTTCCAATATATTACTCTTCACATGCGACTGATCACGTGATCGTTGATGTTTTATGCTCAACCCCGTTCAGCAAACATTTTAATAGATGAAAGACTTTCTCGCGAGTGTTAATTCTGTGCCCTGATTTGTATATGATTGTCTAGTATCCTATTGTTAAAACGTTCTCCCTGGGGTGGGGTGGGGTGGCGGTGGGTCGGAGGGGTGAGGGATGGATGCGGGGCGCCGCGCGGCATCGGCGTCGTTTGCACCCAGCGACGTCAGCGCTTGCGGTCGGCCACAGCGATGGCGCCGCCTCCACCCCACGCTGTCCACCGATCTCCCGTTACTACCAAACTGGCGTCGAAGCTATCCTTCGGCTTGCCACCGCCTCTATAGTAGAGGTCCATACAGTATTTGCTATGAATTAGTAAAGACTTCAAACATCACTTCAATCAGAAGAACCTCCGTCGTTATCTCTACCACTACCATCTTCTCTATCATAACCTCATCATCTCTAAGAACACATCTAACATCATCTCAAACACCTCCACCATCCATTCATCCCTAATCTCTACACGTCTCCACAACCACTGTTAACACTACGATGACTAAAAATATCACAACACTTAACACAATTATACACACAATTATTAACACATTTTATTTACCAACACTAACATCATTGCATCTAGCCCAATGATTAACTTTTGTATTCCATGAAATTCACCATAGCCGGTAATTTTAACGTGGGTAACGCTCCCGCAACTGCAAAGCAGCCGTCCTCTGCGCGACAATCGACCAATTACGACTTCCATTAGCGCCGCGTGGACCAGCGCCCCGCCGGCGGTCGCGCCCACTGTGCGGCCGCAGCGAGCGAGGCCGGCGCGCCTCTCCCCTGCAGATAACTCACCGCCCGCCCTCTCCCGCTTGTTCCTCGCCCTCTCGCCAGCTGCTCCGCGCCGTCCGTTTCGACCCTTTTGGACCTCGCTGGCGCCGCCTATCTCCTTGTCACCTCGTCGACATTCCGCCCCGCCCCGCCCCGCACCGCCCCGCCCTGCATCGCCACGACCCGCGTCCCTCTGCCAGCCCGTGCCGTCCCGCGCCGAGGATGTCGCCTTGCACCCGTCTTCTCATAGTTGTTCCTCGCAGTCCCCCGCTGACCCCTCCCGCTTCGACTTGTCCCCCGCTGTCCCCTCCCGTTCGACCGGTCCCTCGCTGTCCCTAGCAGTCCTACGCCGACTAATCCTGCCTCGCCCCACCGCGTCACGCTTCTCTCCGTTCCCTCCCGTCTTGTCCCGTCCCGTCTTGTCCCGTCCCGTCTTGTCCCGTCCCGTCTTGTCCCGTCCCGTCTTGTCCCGTCCCGTCTTGTCCCGTCCCGTCTTGTCCCGTCCCGAGTACTACAGAAGCGAGAGGGTGTATCTGCGACAGCTTCTGATTCACACTGTTCTTCTTTTCCGAATGAGATTTTAACAAACGATGAGACGCGAAGAAAGCATTCATTCTTGGCTAAAGCCAGAGGACGACTATTTTGACAGGTTCTAAAACAGTCGAGAACGCCAAAGAATCGTTTCAAGAAATGTATTTTTCCATTATAGATGAACTGGAGCGGCAACTGAAATTGGCACGAAAGGTTTCAGTTCAGTCATGTAGGTAAGGAATAGTTTTTACGTGCGAAAAAGTTTCTTCCGGCATTGCCTGTAAAATGAATATTACATCGATATTTTAATAAACATCGATATTTTAATAAACATCGCTATTTTAATAAACATCGCTATTTTAATAAACATCGCTATTTTAATAAACATCGACATTTTAATAAACATCGACATTTTAATAAACATCGACA
This sequence comes from Gryllus bimaculatus, assembly GCA_017312745.1. NCBI lineage: Eukaryota > Metazoa > Arthropoda > Insecta > Orthoptera > Gryllidae > Gryllus > Gryllus bimaculatus. Next base: position 990,711 of record BOPP01000068.1, on the reverse strand, counting down.
TTTTAATAAACATCGATACTATTGTTTTCGTCGACATCGAAAACCTTTTATCGTATCGAAGTGTCGATGTTTTGCTAAAATTTGGCATCGCTGTTCTGATCGCTCTCCCAAGATAATATGGCGGGAATAAGAGTCAAAATAATGGCCCGTGTGTATATCGCGAATGCACTGCGTGTAGCGGCTGCGACGCATCGATCGCCGAGCTGGCGGGCATTTCGGCGGCTGGTGCAGCGGGGGCGCTGACAGGCGCATCTTTCGGTCTCGCTCCGGGGCCGACGTCAGTGGGCGCGTTGGCGGCGACGGCTAGTGGCCGCCAGGCGTCCGGCGCGACGCGAGAGGCGGCGCTGGTGCGGCGAGCGTGCGTGCGTATTTGTCGTGCGGTGTCGCCGGGAATAACGGCCATACATCATGCGGGAAGCCCATTAAGTGGCAGGGAATGCGTTATCATGCGAGCGGCTAATTGTTCGGATGGTGCGCGGCGCTGGCTGGCTGGCTAGCTGGCTGGTTGGCTGGCGTGCGGCCCTCTCTCCCTCCCCTCCTCTCTCTCTCACTCACCCTCTCAACTCCCTTTCACCCTCTTCGCTTCCGTCGCGACAGCCGCGCCCCGCGTCACGTGGTCCGCTCGCGAATACACTCTCAACCTCAACGGCTGCTCGCTGCCTGATGGCTGAAGCAGCTGCGGCGCCGGTGCTGGTGTGCTTTCTCTGCGTTGGGAAGGCTCCAGGTTTTTAATTCTAACTCGAATTTTTTGAGACTTTTGGTGGTACTTTTCGATTTCTCTCAATACTGATGAAGCGGCTCATAGCTTTAACTGATGTCATTGCACTGCCACTGACCCGGAGGTCTCAAGGTTCGAGTCCCGACGTTGTAGGATTTTCGACACTAGCCTGATAGCTGGATGGAATTCGGGCCCTGTCTGCAGAAACGTGCTATCATGAGACTGTGCTGATTAACAGTTTTCTGTGGTTCCTCCGATCAACATCAGGCGAATGCCGGTGCAATACCCTAACAAATGGGCCAAGGAGCATGAGTGATTTTTCCATCTTTCTTCTCATATCCTCACCCATTTCTTACACACACACACACACACACACACACACACACACACTTAAACTTCTACACACGTCTTACACTTACACGCACTACACTACCACACAAATCGGGAGACCAATCGGGAACATGGAGCTTTGGCCAGCTGTAAGTCAATTCAGTGCTTTGCGTGTCTTCGAGGATACCGGTCAAGAAAATTGAGGACAATTAAAGCTTTTGTTACTGTTACCTATAAAAATTCTTCTTATTTTAGCTAGTAGTGATGAATACCGAACATACACGAATGTTAATTGCGTATTAACGCCTTCAAATCTACAGAAATATTGAAACAAAACCTGTGTATGTATGGACTTTTGTGTTTTGTATTTTCTGTTATCTCTCAACTGTCCTTTTTCAGTAAGCTTTCTGATTTGCATGCAGGATCATTGTTCAAAAAATGCGTGATATTTTAAAATGAGAAATCATGAGAACTTGTAAAGTTCCATTTGTATCCACTTGAAACATGCGTGCATGAATTTGTAAAGAGGGTTTTGCAAGGAAGAACGTTCTGCAATTTCGTTTATCTTAAGACGCATACACTAAGTTGACAATGATACTAATTATTCGAAGCTGGAACACACACACACATACACACACACACAAAGGTTCAGTAGGTAATGTTCTTAGCCTGATAATATTCAGTACACAAGTACGAAAACTTTTCTTGTGCAGCCGTCTCCAGACCGAGTGGCAACTTTTCATGCATGATTAGATTTCATTACATCATTACTCGGACCTCAGATGTTATTGTGCGTATCGAAACACGAAGAATTGTTCTGGTAACTCATGTTCACGATCGATTGATTTTTTGACAATGTCCTTTTTTTTGCGAAAGCAGCAATTATTAATATCTGCTACGCTAATCACCGAAGAACAACCAAAACATTATTCAACGACCAAAAACAAACTTTACGAGATTTTGAACACAGCTTGTTATGTAATATTTTGGTAATGAAAACAAACAATAAAACAACGACAAAAAAAAACACGTATCATTTGCACTGAATTCAATTCCATCCCAGTCCCTTGGCAACATTCCCAGTAACTGTTTGAAATGAGCGGCTTAGAAACTTCTGCGAGAACAAGAGGACTCAACTTGCGCGCCGATTTGGAAGCCAGAGAGATGCATTCGCGGGTGAAGTTGGCAAGTTGCTTGCCGGGCGAGTGGGCGAGCTTCGGAATATACATAGCGCTTAGGAGGCAGGGAATCAGACCACTTACAGCGCGCTGAATGAGAAATGCGTTATTAAAGAATGTAACCGAAGAACAAAGGGGACAGACGGAAATACTTTTATGTTGAAATGTTAAAATCACCCTGTGTTGCGTTGATGTGTAAAAACATTTTGTGTGAAACATTTTGTAACTGGTCGACGTGTCGATTGAAGTGAACAGAATGTATCAAGAGGTCTGTAAATCGAGTCGTCGAAACGTCATTTCAAAACGCAACATTTCATTGTAAATCTCCGAAAAACAGCATGATTTTTCCCCACAAAAACACTATGCTATACTAAAAAGGTGCAGTGAGTTAGTGTAGCGAATCTTTAATTTATTGAGAATGAGAGGTTTTTTGGAGTAAACATCCTTTCTTTCTTACAAATTTATACCAGAGGGTAAGGTGCTTCAGCCCTTCTCCGGAAAAATATGTTTGGCGCAACTGCATACAATTTTACTCCCACAGTACGCCCCACACAGTATTTACTATTTTATTGCGTGACAAATCGTTGATCAATAATATTAGTTACCAGATAACCGATTTAATACAGATATGATTTTCAATTTTAAGTTCCTTATCCCTATTAAAAACCATTTGGAACTGGAAAGAAAAATTCTTTGGACACATTTTTAGGAATAACGAATTCTTAAACACAATTTCCGAATGCAAAATTGTTGGAAACGGAGAAAGTGGGAGACCTAGAATATAAATTTTAGAACAACTTCAAACCGAATTACAATTCAAAAACTATGCTGATATGAAAAGAAGAGGCCAGTATGGCGGCAGCGACAAGTCATTTTTTGTAAACTCTTGGCTATCCGGGAGACACCGCGTCGTTGGCTGAGAGGTCTCACTGCCCTGAGGAAGCCTGCGACATGTCAGGCGAAACGTCGGCCTAGAGAAGAATTTATGGAACTGAGCCGCGGACTATTATGTGTGCAAGGCACATTTTGGTCTTTAGATAGATAGATAGATAGATTTATTAAAGTTCGCTTTGAGCTAATGCTCGGTGGCAAACATGATAACAATTAGAATTAGAATTACAAAACAATTTTAACATTTACAATTAGGTTTACTATTAGAATTAGGGGTTGATATAATAGTTCCAATTTATTTCTAGCTACTCTAAATTCACTTCTAGTTTACGTAACACTTCACTACACTACACTACACTACTCTACACTGCACTCCCCTTCACTACACTACACTCCCTTCCCCCCACTACACATCACGTCAGTGTATAAGGGCCATGACGATAATAATTATGACTATAATAATAATAAAAAGTAATAGTAATATTCATAATAAAAGCAATAATACTATTAACAATAACAATAATAATAAAAGTAATAATAATAGTAGTAGTAATAATAATAGTAATAATAATAGTAATAATAATAGTAATAATAATAGTAATAATAA
>BOPP01000068.1:964996-986764 GCA_017312745.1 Gryllus bimaculatus | reverse complement strand
CTGTGTCCCCTCTGTATGTCTTATACATTACGCATAAACGCGCCCGTTCCCTTCTCTTAGATAAGGATAATAAATTTAGGATTATGATCCCTTAATACCAACACACCGAGAACTGGATTGGCTGTATGGTCGTTGACCTAGGTGCGCAGTGAACGATGTGTCAACAGTTGGGAAATACGATTCCCACGCCGACGCCACTGCGTTTCCTTCGCCGCCGCCGCCGCTGCCTGGAATCTGCACAAGCTGCCTGCAACCGGCGAGGCGCGGCGCCGCCGCCGCCGCCGCCGCCGCGGGCGACGGAAACCTCTCAGCTTCCACAAAAAGCGTAAACATCTGGGAGGCTGCGCGGGCGACGCCGCGCGTGGGCGGTGCGGGGTGGCCGGGGGAGGGGGAGGGTGAGGGGACGGGAGAGGGGAGGCGGAGGCGGAGGAGACACTCGCAGAGAAACAGACGGCGGGGCGGTGGCTGCTCTGAGAGACACGCCGACCGGTGGCGACGTGGAGAGGGTTGGACGGACGGACGGACGGACGGACGGACGGAGAGATGTGGTGGTCGTATGCATTTCTATAAGGGATACTTCTTGTAAAGACATTACTATATAGTAGAGATATAGTATTTAGTAGAGATATCCTATCTATCTAGTAGATATCGGCACTACTATCTAGTAGAGAGATCTCTGTCTGGAAGATATTAACTAGTAGATAATCGGCCTTTTATTAAATTTGACCACATATTTGGCCATGTTTTACATTCGCCTAAGAACATTTGGCATGCTTTTATCCTATTGTCTTAGTTTTTAAAATCGACAATATTTCAATCAAGTAGAAAAACAAATTAGGCGTTTTTTTCTTAAAAACGTTTTGACTCTACTCGATTCAGATGTTTTGAAAGATACCCTATCAAGAATCGAAGAAGGAATTAATAATAAATTTAAAAAAAATAAATGAAAATAAATTGTTGGTCAAAGCATGAAACTGTCTGTTTTAAAATAATGTAAAAGTAATACGAATATAACAATAATAATGGGGTTATGTTAAAATTTTATTGAACATGCTAATATTTTATTTTACGCAAGCAAGCTGTTATTAATGAAATGCAGATTAGTGTTCATGTCACAAACTCATTGTTTCCTGTAATGTATTACAGTCAAAATCCATCATTGTACTTCACGAATACATATACATTATACATATTTAGAATTTAAATAATTTAAGTTCCCAAGAATTGGGAATCTCGTAGTTACGCATTCGGGTTAAAGGAATCCGATCATTACACCTTTGGACGTCACTTTACCACCGATCTTTGGGATTCATTTCAGTCAGCATCATTATTTAATAATACAATTCATATCTTTTTAGGATGTAGAAGGAATTAAGTAAGTAATTAGTTGATGCATAAAACGAACAAATTGATGATGAATGAAATAAAAAAAACGTTATTCTAGATAATGTCTAAAACCTTGAAAAAAACTGATAGTTTTTTTGAAAATTTCACCATCTGCAGTAGTTTATTCATCTTAAATATGAATTATATTAAGATTGGCTGAAACTTCTGACACGAGAAATCAAAAGGAAGATTTACTTTCTCCAGGATTAGAATATGTTTAAACTCTGCTTTCGGGGGCTCGATGTAGCTGCAGTAATGACGGCGGTGGCTTGGGGGCGTGGTGTGGGCCACAGCTCTAGCGCTGGCGGCGACGTCGGAGTTGCACCCGGGGCTCCAGGACGGGTCGCGCCGCTCGCTGTGCTGTGCTGTGCTGTGCTTAACAAAGTGCTCACGTCTTGCGCGGCTGGAGGCTGAGCCGGGGACTTTGCTCGCGAGATCCTCGCTTTCTGCGCAGTCTTTGGAGGGGGCTGCATCTAATCCTGGCGTCGGCGCCGCCGTCTTCGCCTTCTGTAGCGTCTGAGACTCGCTGCTTCCCGCCGATGCCTCGGTGCGCTGCTGCGGTGAAGCTCGCCTTGCGATGCACGGGACTCCGACCGGAGTGGAGAAGATGCCAATTTGAACTCGGTGGCCGGTGAAGCTCGGCGCGCGCACGCTGTCTTGCGATGCACGGGACTCCGACCGGAGTGGAGTAGATGCCAATTTGAACTCGGTGGCCGGTGGACCAGGGTCTTATAACTCCCATATAAAGTGATGGACACCATTACATTGGCGCGCTCTACTGCAGCACATTCTTACAGAAACTTATAACACTAACTGCCATCAACGATACTTCTAACGTGCGTGGCTACCATGCGAGTTCGCGGGTCGTACACCCCATAATGTTACAAAAGTTACCGCCGATTTTCGCGCTTTCTTCAGGTGTTTCGTATATGTGTATATTATGAATAATTGAACATATAAAAGACACTTTTCCTATTTCTCACAAATTAGCCAATTAGTGTGAGCGGAAGTTGGCGTGCCTAACGTGCAGCTGTACCTGTCGAGACTAGCGCCTCCTAGAGTAGCACTCTCGAGGTTTGTTCCCTGTTTTGATGGAGAGTTGCAAGGCACTGCGGGATTGCAAGGCCCGGTGGATTGCAAGGAAAGGCGGCACGTACACTATGTGATCAAAAGTATCCGGACACGTCCAAAAAGGTGTTATGATGTGGTCGTGGTTTTCATGGAGGGGGCTTGCACCCCTTGTTTTTTGGGGCACTATCACGGCACAGGCCTACGTTGATGTTTTAATCACCTTCTTCCTTCTCACTGTTGAATAACAATTCGGGGATGGAGACTGCATCTTTAAACACGATCGAGCACCTATTCATACTGCACGGCCTGTGCCGGAGTGGTTACACGAAAATAACATCCCTGTAATGGGCTGGCCTGCACAGAGTCCTGTCTAGAATATTATCGAACACATTTGGGATGTTTTGGAACGCCAGTCCTCACCGAGCTACATCGATACCTCTCCTCAGTGCAGCCCTCCGTGAAGAATGGGCTGCAATTCCCCAGCACCTTATGGAAAGTATGAATGCGAAAGTGGAAGCTGTCATCAAGTCTAATGGTGGTTGAAATCCAGCATTACTGATGGAGAGCGCCACGAACTGATAAGTCATTTTCCGGAGAGTTCTGATCACATAGTGTATGTCCAAACTATCACATATATTTTACCTCTTCAGAATATTTCTTGAGCCATAAAACATATGGCTTATAGTGTACAACCAATTTTCACGTATCTGTATTTTAATGCTCATCTAAGACAACGTTTACGTTGATAATGGACGATACAATTGTGCTCACGCGAAAATAAATTAAAAAAGAATATTTGAAGCAACAAAACAGTGATTACGTAAGAAGCGATATCCTTAACTTAACGCTCCTCATAATATTGGCAAAAAAATGAATTCCTGTACCATTTTGACCTCAGAAGCAAAGATTTTCGTTGAAAGAGGTTTTTGTATTTTTTCGATTTCACCTATGTGCGAATATCACCTCGACTTTTCGGGGGTGTACAAGAGTCGTTGTTGTAGATTCGGGAGGTCATTAGCGTAATTTATGAGCAGCGAGCCCGCAATAATTATGACGGCTGGCTGACATTTTAAAGTTCTAACGGTCTAAAAACGGATGCGATCGCTGGGCCGTGAGAAACAGGACTGACGTAATGTGCTCTCCGATTCCGTCATATTCACAAATTTGTTTAGTTAGTTGTGTCAAATCTTCAGTAATTCTTGAAACTATTCTCAGATCTTCCACTAATCATAAGCACAACTTTCTGGAAGTTATAGTGGAAAAACAGTCAACAAATTCTGTTCAGAAACGACCCGTTTCGTTAATTCGGCTTCCGTCGATATTTATCAATTTAATGAGCGATAATCTTTGGTTTCACAAAAGCTCGCCAATTTCTGTTAGGATAATGTGCTCACTTCGGATGCAAATGAATCAATTCAATGTTTTTTCGTTCATTTTTTTCTCGATAATTCAGCAACTAAACGACCTGTGGACAGAGGTGCCGTCACCTCGACTGTTGCGTCAACAGCCACGCAGACGATTTAACAAGACTTGGATTCAATCTGCTGACGCGATGTCTTATTTCTGGCTCAGTCCTCTGCTTCTTCCCGATGTCATAATTCCGTCTAGGTCGCCAGAAAAAGTGTTTTAGGTTGCGCACAGCCCGCCTATTTGACGAACGATCGGAATTCGGGTGGAGGTTGTTGGCGCAAGAGGGTCCGACTTCGAAATGCAAAACAAAGAATGTAGTAAGGTGATACCAGAGAGCTTGTTTAAGGTTCGGAATGTTTTAAGAGTGCTACGCTCAGACATTCCAGGTGCTGAGAACATTGTCGGGTTTGCTCTAAGTTGTTTTGAAATGTAAATTACTTTTTCTTTTCCTTATTCTCTTATGTGTGCTCTCTTTCTTTAATTTCCAAAATTATGGCCTTTAAGATACATTAGTTGAAAATGCTACTCCTATTATTACAATTCAAATTCTGCGATTAATAAAAACGCCTGTGTATTATCTCATTACGTAAATTTTCTTCAGATTCTCATACAATAACGACGTTAAATATAAAAACTAACCAACACATTGGGGAATACTTACATCCAAAGAAAAATATTAGAGGCAAATGATCATTTTATTCTGTTCTGTGGAAAGCAATTATTTACTTTCTAGCGAATGGAGACAGGTGATTGACTTTCATCAACATTCAACTGATAACTTAGTAGTAGAGACAGAAATGCAAATATATGATTGTCAATGTTCGTACATTCAGAATGTATTTCCTTTTTAACCAGTTTACTTCACTTTAATTTTGTTTTTAAATTAATCTTTATTGTGCTTCAGGGTTCGCTAGAAATGTCTTTTTCACATTTCTATTGTAGATACCGGTTATGATAATTACCACTGTATCATGCGTGTTTATCTATTACTCGTTCTTTTTCTAATACAGACTTTGCTTTCTTTGTTCCAGGTTAGTCAAGTTTTATTCTGATGTTATTTGTGGTCATTACCCGAAACTGCTTTTTAAACGCCCTTTTTATGGTAAGTTTTATAAGACACGAGATCAGAATGCTTCCTTAGTCAGTTTGTATTATCTGATTTTACTGTCAATGAAGTCAATAAACTCATTACTTCAAAAACAATGGTAAATTAATGGTAAATTATGTTCTCAATTATTTTGTAGTTTTTCTATTTTAAGATTCTACCGAAAACGTATTTGTCTGGTCTCTCAACTCGGTTCAATGAGCCAATGGAGATAACATTAATTCCCTGAGATACGTTCATTGATTCATTCATTCTTGACTCCATCACAAAGATACCTGAATACCTTTGCCTCTGTGTTATGCAGTTGTGAATACAGATGCATTATCATTCGCTTAGTTATGACAAAGTTTCTGGCTATGAGGGCACTATAACTATTTACTGGCCAGTGATTATTTCATTGAAAATGTCCCAATAATATTTTTTATCATTAATTTCGGTTAAATAGATATAAGATTAGTAATTTTAAACACAATTATAACCTAAGATGTTTATTTTCTTATCATCTAAGATAAGTATATTAATTATTCATTTATAAATTGAATATACTTTTAATATTTTTTAATTTTTTAAAAAATTTCTGGCATTGCTTCTCAAAACTACATTTTTGGAATTCACTTGGGTTTGTGATTCCCTCACAATCTCTTTGTCGCCTTCCACTTCATTATGTAGTTGATGAAGATTTTCGATACAGACACTGGCTTTTTGGTAACAATCCAATAACATCAACTGATCAGATGCGATAAGGGTATCGACAGCATCGGAAACAAAAGATCGTTGCTTTGTGTGCGAGGAGCACCGCAAGGTCCTCGGCCGCGCCCCTCCCCTTTAACGCGGCGAGCGGCGGTTGGGCGTTGCGCGTTCGGCCGCATCTGCACATCTCATCCGCTTTCGCCCGCGGATCTCGGCCCCCGGGAAGAGGCGCCGGCTTTGCGTCGCGGTCGGCTGCCCCACCCCTCTTTACCCCTCCACCGCCCACTGCGCGCGCAGCCTCCCGGCGCGCCGCGCTCAAACACACAGAGCTCCGCCGGCTGGCCCGCGCGGCTCTCACTTTGCCGCTGCCGTCGCGGACGCTTCCCTCGCACCCCCTCCCCTCGCCACGTCCGCCCCCGCGCGCCATCGCCCTTCGCACACGCGACCACCCTCTGATTCACTCAGACCGCGCGCTCCGACGGCAGATGCAAGTGCATCCCTGCCGCGAGTCTCATCTCCTTGCTTCTTTTTTTTCCCGCCATTCTGCCCAACGTCGCCCCATGTTTGTCTACACCTCTCGTTGTCCATCCCTGTAGTGACTCATCCCCTTCGTCTCCTGACCTGTTTACGTTTCTCTGCGTTTACGCCCTCTTACGTTTAACTGCGCCTCCCTTATCTTAAGCCATCCACATACTGTCCATCCCACTCATCCAATCCATTCAATTTTCTCACGCGCGTACTGCATGAACCCGTTAGACCTATTGACCATTACTAAGTACCTTCCCACACACGCGTCACATGCGCGTAACTATCCTCGTCCATTTGCTACCTTACTCACTCCACCCATCACACGCTCGTCGGCCAAGCCTGTCAGCTTGGTTGCCGACCCGCACTCTGAATGTGTGTGGGTCTCACAAGCACAAATACGCTCTCTCCCGGGGGCGTCTAATACCACGGCCCCCGCCGCCTCCCTCGGCCTCTCGCTGCTGCAGTTGGCCAAACGCGAACGCGCCCCGACTCGCCTCTCATCATCTCGTTCCATTCACCTCTCCCCAACCGCCCGAATCCTTTCCAGCGACCCCTCAGCCTTCCCCCAGGCTGCTCACTAACTCCCCTTCCTCGCCCGCCCGAACGCCCTAACCCGAACCGTCCCACCACCCCACCCCCCGTCCTCTCCCTCCGCCGCCCCAACCCGCCCACCCGCCCAACCCCGCCAACCGCCCAACCCGCCCAACCCGCCAACCGCCCTAACCCACCCAACCCGCCCCAACCGCCCCAACCGCCCCAACCGCCCAAACCCGCCCCAAACCGCCCCAACCCGCCCCAACCGCCCCAACCCGCCCAACCCGCCCAACCCGCCCCAAACCGCCCCAACCGCCCACCCGCAACCCGCCCCAAACCCGCCCCAACCCGCCCAACCCGCCCACCCGCCCCACCCGCCCCAACCCGCCCAACCGTCCCCAACCCGCCCAACGCCCCAACCCCGCCCCAACCCGCCCCAACCGCCCCAACCCCCCCCACCCGCCCACCCCGCCCCAACCCCCGCCCAACCCGCCCAACCCGCCCCAACCCGCCCCAACCCGCCCAACCCGCCCAACCGCCCAACCCGCCCCAACCCGACCCCAACCGCCCCACCCGCCCAAAACCCGCCCCAACCCGCCCCAACCGCCCAACCCGCCCCAAACCCGCCCAACCCGCCCCAACCCGCCCCAAACCGCCCCACCCGCCCCAAACTCGCCCCAACCCGCCCCAACGCCCCAACAGGCCCAAAAGCGCCCCAAGCCGCTCCAACCCGCCCCAAGCCGCCCCAAAGCCGCCCCAACCCGCCCCAACGGCCCCAACCGCCCCACCCGCCCCAACACGCCAACACGCCCCAACCGCCCCCAACCAGCCCCAACCAGCCTCAAACGTTCAAGTCACGTCCCGCCCACCCAGCTTCATTTCTCCCCTCCAACCGACCAGCCTCCGGAGGCAGGGCCCTCATCCCCTCTGCAGCCTTTGGCATCGCTCGTGCCTTTGCGCAAGCTCGCTCCGCCCTGCGGCCCATGGAAACGCGATAACTAGCCCCGGAAGCCATTACGTCCATAGCGAAATGGCTTCCGTTCATAAAACGACTCTCAGAAGACACCTTTCGGGGAGGCAATTCGCGAATTACGGCTATTGGACGCACTTCATACTTCACTCTTTTTTTCAGTTAATTGCGCTTAGACAAACTGCCTGATTTATGAATATCTGAATGAAATTTAAAGCCATGATTTAGACAGTAGTTGATTAATAATCAGTGTACGTTTACATTTCCTGGCTTCCAATTATTCTGTTTGCGTGTCCAGCGATTACGGGGTGGGGGCCCTTTTTAGAAAAACTGTCCCCACCCCCAATTTTTACTAAAGCATCTCAATTTTCCCCTCATCCTCGCGTACCCATTGCCTGCTAAGCGCGTTTTTTGTCATCTGTTCACCGTTGCCGCCCTATATAACAATTCTCATTCAATGCCGTGTTTTGCTCAAACATTTTGTGTTGTGCCCATCCCTTCCGCGCATAAACGAAAAGTCTCAGCGCCGCCTGCCACTGCCAAAGCGGCCAGTGGTTTCCCCGCTCTTGCACGCCGTCCGCCTGCTCTCCCCCCCCCCCCGCGGCTGAGTTGCCGCCCGCAGGCTACGGCGATTGACCGGGCACTACGTCCGCCCCGCCCAACGCCGGCACACGTCCCTCCCTGTCCCTACTGTCCTAGTCCTGTACCGCCTTCCTCGCATCGGAAGATCGCGCGCATTGAGAAGTACTTCTCTCACTTCCCCGCCGCTACTGCTGCCCCACTACTTCCATCCGCCGTTCCGTCCCCACAACTCCGCCCACAAGCCCTCGCCCTTGACCTTCGGTCCCGAACGGCTGAACATGTCTCGACCTCTGTCCATGCGGCCTCTCTGTCACTATCCCACATCCATCGCCGCCCCCGCCTCCTCCTTCCGCTCTCGAACCAGACACCACTCGTGACCCCACTCTCGCCCACAACTCGGCCTACATCTCGCCTCCCCGCGTTTAGTTCTGACCACCAAATATCCCGGGGACTCCGGTCCTGCCGCTCTCTTTAGTCACTAGTCGCACCTCACCGCCGCCGCCCTCGCTTCTGGCCCCTGCACCCTCCACCGCTCTCGACCCGCACACACTCGTGTACCACACTCCCCCACAACTCCGCCCACATCTCGCCCCTGCTTTCGTCCCCGCGCCGCCGAACATGCCGCGGACCTCTTGTTCTGCCGCCCTCTCTGTCACTATCCACCGCCGTCGCCCTCTCTCTGGCCTTAGCCCCCTCGCCGCTCTCCACCCAGACACACTCGTGACCACGCTCTTCGCCCGCATCGCTGCTTTCACATCTCGCCCTCCCTCCTTCTGCCTTCGTCCCCGACCGCCGAAACATTGCTGCAGATCCCTATCCTGCTTGGCCCCAGGCCCCCTCTGCCGCTCGTCGACCAGGCCACCCCGGCGCTCCCTCTCCCGTCCGCGGCTGCCGCCTCCGCCGCACCCTCCGCCTCCAACTCCTCACCTCCCACCTGTCTTATTTTCTCGACCGACCAACCACGTCCTCACCTCCGTCACCGACTCCACCATCTCCTCCACCAGTCTCCACCACTCCTCCTCACCGCCTACACCTACCATCTCGCTTTTCCTCTCACTGTTCATTATCGCTAACTGTTCTTCTGCCTCCACCTCCTCCACTGCTTGCACTGCACCTTCACTCCCTCTCCCGCCTCCACTGCCTTACTCCTGCGTGCTTCCACCCCTATCAACTACCTACACTCCTCTCCGCTCCACGTGCCTCCACCACATGCCAGTGCAAACGACACTCGCTCACCCTGCACTCCCACCATGCATCCACACGATGCATCCACCACTGCTCCACCACCTTTCAACATTCTCACCGCCGCCTCCGCCTCGCCCCCGGCCCGGGTCGGCGCGAGCTGCCGCGCGGCGTTGTTTTCGAGGGAGATAAGCGCGCGGTTGCGTCGGCGAGGGAGGCGGGCGGGCTGGGGACGGGAGGCGGCCGAAGTCCGCATTAAGTGACTGGATCTCGAGGGATCTGCACCAGCGTGTCATGTTCCTGCGCGAGACCTGTCCGCGGCCAGAGTACACAGGCTTTGCCGCGGCCTGCAGGGGCGCTCAGCGCCCCCCCCCTCCTCCTTTTCAGGTCCAGGCGCAGACTGGCAGCGCCGGCCGGCCCTGGTCTCCCCTCCCCGCTCTTCGAACCTTCCGCCTCCCCCGCCTCTTCGTCAAACGTTCACCGCCACTGCTATCAGCATGCATCACCACCCGGCAGATCCTAACACCACAGAAGTTACTCAAGCTGCTAACGTAATCGTCGCGACGATCGCAATCATCTACCACTGATATCTCTAATGACCTCAAAAACTACTTGAATATTTTTTTGGACACACAAACTGAACATTAAGACCCGTTAAGTGTGAATGGGTTAAATGTTATTTACTGCCTGTAAGTGACTATGTATCTTCCACTTACTGGGAATGAGATCGGCGCCGCCATACATGTTCGTGCGGGTGAATTCCCCCTCTAGGATTCTCTCTCAGTGGGGCAATGCCCAGGTCGGGGGGCAATCTCTCGATTAGTCTTCCCACGTGCTTTTTATGTATACGTTAGTGGTGTAACCGTGGTGATAAGTCAAAGCCGCTAAGTCAAGGTGAAGATGGACTAAATATCGCGCGCGGTCCGTTTTGGCTCGGTTTGTTGAGTCTAATGTACTGTCATTCAGCCTGGTTATTGAAGAAGAAAATACCGCCGATCATAGCAGCCTGGCCCCTATAATCTCCTCAGGGCTTAAAGGCGCTGAATTTGAATTCTCAGCTATATAAAACTGAGTGCCTCTGGTTTTCACCGCAATCGGTCTCACTTAAGACTACCACTACCATTCTCGTTGTTAAGATTCAATCAGATGTGTTAACGAATTTCAAAAATAAAATGTGTGAATCAAAATCAGTTGTGTTGGCAAATTCAAAATTAAGCCTGAACCATCCCAGCGACTGTACTTTGCCGTGTTACCAATTAATAAACATCAGTAATTGTTTCTGCTAATCTCTGTGAAAGTTTGTAATTCAAACTACTGGAGTATGCCTAAAAGAGCGAGCTCGCATAGAAAGGCGTTACGAGCACGGCGAGTTAATACTTATTTCTTAATCTTTTCTGATTGTTTGCCGCAAGAAACGGACAGAGCTGAGGTTCATAAACTCGAAGATTCAGGCAAACTGCTATACCATCTTAAGATAGACCACTTTAGAGGATTATCCTAGGAGATATTTATATACGACGATGATATAAATAATACTGCGGTCATCGAAAGATGACATTAAAAATTGCATACAATGTAGGGCGAATTTTCACCTGACCCGCAAATTCAACAAAGATACTCAATTCATGTTGTCTAAATTGGCGGCTTAAAGTGAATGATAGCTGTTTTGAGAATAATATATTTTGAAACATTCATTATAAGAATGTTAAAGCACAAATAGAGATAACTAATTACTCAGAATAATCTTAAAGTAATTAATGTTTTGGATGTTACAATTAAAAGGAAAATTGACTGAAATGACTGAAAGGAAATCTACTGGACCACTTTCCATTTAATTTCACTGAAGTCAGGAACGCGTCTTTGTGGGCTTATTGACTTAAGTTTAAGAAAAAAAAAAAAAAAAAGAAATGGAATTTTATTGTCAGAATTAATTGAAAAATTTATCTTCACACAGAGTTGTGATGCAAAAAAAAACTTTTTTTATACCGGTTGCTGAAGCTTCACTGGTTAATGAAGAAGCATAAGCCAAACTTCAGACATTTCAGACATGTGCAATTGATATTAAACAAACATGAATAAACCCCTAGATACATTGTTTAGTCATATACTCGTGGATATGTTCAGGCCAACATTCAAAACAAGGGGAGAACCAACATTTAAACTATAAATCGTGAAATAAAATAGCAAATGTAAATAATTTAAAGGTAACGAACCATTCTAGCCCTCTTTAAGTCTTTCTGCTGGTGGTCCACTCGGACCCGTGTTCTGGGCATTCGTGTCGTGCGGTGCCGTGCCGTTGACGTGCCTTCGGCGTGCCGTGCGCCCACACGCTTGCCGTGTAGCCTACTCGGCCGTCCTGCGCGCCGCTTCCAGCCATTCATCGCCGGCGGCGGGCTGCCGGCGTCGTTTCGTCGAATGAAGAAATTGCCCTTAAGGGTCCGGACGCCCCGCCGTATTAAGCGCGCGCCCGCAGCTGCCCCGCGCTCGCCCCGCGCCGCCCGCGCCGCCCCCCGCCCGCGCCGCCCCGCGCCGCCCCGCGGCCGCCCCGCGCCCACCGCGCCGCCCCGCGCGCCGCGCCCCCCGCAGCCGCCCGCGCCGCCCACGCGCCGCCCGTCGGCCCCGCGGCCGCCCGCGCCGCCCCGGCGCCGGCCCCGGCGCCGCCCCGCGCCGCCCCGCGCCGCCCCCGCGCGCCCCGCGCCCGCGCCGCCCCGCGCCGCCGCGCGCCGCGCCGCCGCGCCGCCGCGCGCGCCCCGCGCCGCCCCGGCGCCGCCCGCGCGTCCGCCGCCCGCGCCGACCCCGCGCCCCACGCGCCGCCCGCGCCGCCCCGCGCGCCCGCGCCGCCCCGCGCCCGCGCCGCCCCGCGCCGCCCCGCGCCGCCCCGCGCCCGCCCCGCCGCCCGCAGCCGCCCTCGGCCGCCCGCGCCGCAGCCCGCGCCGCCCGCCCGCCCCGCGCCGCCCCCGCGCCGCCCGCGCCGCCCCGCGCCGCCCGCGCCGCCCCGCGCCACGCCACGCCACGCCACGCGCCGCGCTCGGAAGTGGTCACTTAACGTGTTCGTGCAGGTGGAAGCTGATTACCCGTTTGTTGCGGCCCTTGTCGAACATGCACCCACGCGCCGCCCAATTTGACAGTCACGTGCTGCGCGGCGAAGCGCACCCCGGAAAGCTGGCCCCGCTCTCTCAACATATCCGTAAAGTTAGCATACCCACTTATCATAAAATTGAAAAAAAAGTATTCCAGAATATTGTTCTAATGAGGAACTAATTTATACCCAAATATAAAAATTTTGAAACGATGCACAACATTAAAATATTCATCACTAAAAAGTGGGTATGCCAACTGAGCATTAAGTTAGCGTACCCATTCGTTAGTGTTGAATATTTTATTTTGTGCATCGGTAGAATATTTTTAAATTTGGGTATAAATTAGTTCTTAATTAGAACAAATTTCCGGGATACTCTTTTTCAATTTTGTGATACGTGGGTATGCTATCTTTACGGACATTCTCTCAACTGCTGGGAAGTTGAGAGAAACCCTCATGGGGCTCTAGGCTTCGCGTGCCGACGTGATGGCGGATTTACGATACGAGCTGACTGATTGAGTAGTGATTCCGGGCGTGTCAACTGCTCAGATCTATAGTTCCGTAAGTATAGTTCATGTTTTATCGTGGGAGGTAGTGCTGAACTTCCCCAGTTGGATCGCGAGATCCGCCGTTGCCGTGCTTCTTGCAGGGTTTTCCCCGACCAAGTATCTCCCAACAGCGGAGCACCGCCCCACCTGGGACAAACCTAGCTCTTCACTAGTCAATCGACATGTGGGATTGTGTAATGCAGCGAAAAAATGTAATTTTTTATTCTTAGTATTGTATAAATTTTGTTTAATTGTCTAGTAGTATAAAAATAGTCTTGCAAAAAAATAATTTTTCTCTTTTATTTGCACTTGACATCGCTGAATTTTCTTCGCGATATTCTAGAGAACATTTTTCCCTATTCCATCTTTGCAATACTTCCTGAACATTTGAAGAGTGTCGAACGTTTGAAGAACGTCGAGAATAGAATATTTTTACGTTTGCGGTTTTGTGGTCGCCGCGTGATTAGGAATTTCTTAATGCTTGTATATTTGAACCTACTTTACTGAGAGATCGATGGTAAAACGTTACATCTTTTCTTTTTAAACTTTGTGACTTTCCTTTTATTGCTATTGGAAATTTTGCGAAATGTTTTATTCAGAACACAGAGCCCATTCTTTCTTTGTTTAAAAATTTTTGAAATTACCGTACTGTGAGACCATAAAACGATTTCAGTGTTAAGACCCAACATTTTTTATCGTTTTGTACATTTGATAAAAATGAAATTTATAACCCATTGCAATTTGAATGGTAATAAAGGGCATTATCTTTTATGCGATCGTATTAGAACTTTCCTAGAATATCCCAATATTCTCATTTGTATTCGTGATAAAATTGCGTACAAAACGTAATTATATGTAATGTCCACATGAAAAATATTATTTTTAATTTTCGTAAAGCGATCCTATGTTTCACGTTCTCTTCAGCTCCGTAATCTCGAGAGGGGTGTCTCAGTTCCTCTACATATGTAGTTTTTCCTTGTCATCTTCATCCACACCGTACGTTCATTTCATGTGTAATTGACTCTATCTCGCACATTTTTGTGAAAGTAATGCGGGTTTGGTGCTTCTAAATCCATCTCTCTACGTCACAAGTATTCCCATTTACTTTTTCCCATTCCTGAACTACATATTTTTGTAATCTGTAGTAATACTATGTTGTTCACGTGCAGTAATTTGGCTATGGGCAAAACGAGCTGTTTGTCGCACACAGGGTATACAAATAATCAGAGTGTAATGCGATACACGCATAATAATAAAACGTGTGTGTGCTACTAAGACTATCATAAAAATTGTCCCATCCTGTTTTCCTGTAATAGGATGTTCCATTAAGAAATCGTATCTGCACAGTGGTATGTGAAAGCACATTTAAATTGGTTTTGTTCTTTTTCCGGAAAAGTTTCCTTCCGAAACATAAGGATATTTCCTTCCGATAATCACTTGTTCGATTGCAGCAGTATTTCAAGATACCGTGTTTCTTGCAATGTTTGCGACAGGTTTTATTGTTTCCTATCTCTATTTCTCCATCTCCAAATCTGTCGGTCCATTGACCCCGATGTTTTTTTTTGTTTTTTTTTTCCAGACCAACTTTATGATCTCAAGAACCATCCTTTCATCTAGACGAAAATTGCTTTTCTGAGTTATATAGTTACTACGTATTTTTCTGATGATGTTCGAGTTGTTTTCTTGATCGGTCATTCTTTAGGAATGTTTTGACACGAACGTATCCATCCAAGCATCTCGTAGATTTCCTAGAGGACTCTTTGAGAAGTCAATAAATGCTCACTTGCTAGAGTTACTGGTGTAGATCGTAAAGATAAGCTTCTGCGTTTTACTTGAGTGCATGTTATCTGTATGTTATACATTTTGAAATTTGAGTCGTGCATTCATTTCTTTCTACTCTTTGCCAGGACTGTATTGCCAGAGGGTTATGTATTTGGATTTGGTTAGGGTAAAAAAACGTTTACTTTTAGGGGAGGGGAGACCCATTACTGTGAAACAAATAGCATACGGGAGAGGCAAACTAAACTTAATCATAATCATCTTAATTATTATTATAACTTATTCATAATAATCTTAATTATCATAATAAATAATCTTAATTTTAATTAACTTAAAATCATTACTACAAATTTTTAAATTATTTATAAACTAAATGATCTTCAATTTAAAATTAATAAATATTTCTCGTGTATAAATTTTAAAAATTTAATTAAAAGTTAGTATATGAATCACCTACTTTTTATTAATTCCATTATATGAAACTCATAAAGGAGAGTTGCGAAATGGAAGAATTGTAATGAAACATAATAATATACATTTTGTTTTTTTAGTGACGGTTTGAGTAGTCGCGAAGCATTCTGCGGGTAAACATTTGACGACTTCTATTTGAGTATCTTGTCGATGCGTGCCGACGGGGCACTGTGCCTTTTTCCGATCCGGCCACCCGTGCCTCCCGCTCCGCCCGCACAGCCCGCTCTGTCGGCGACAAGGCCACAGGCGGCGGCGTCGTCGTCTTCCTGATCGTTGCTCGGGGCGTCGCCGGCTTTCTCGGCCGTCTCCCCTTTCCTCCCCTCCACCCTCCGCCACCCTTCTCCTCCATCGGTCTACCCGCCCGCCTCCTGGCCGCGACACTGTTGAGCTTGATGAATACCCGCTTTTTTTGGCGTCGCCTCCGCCGCCGCCGACGCCGCGGTGCGGTCGGGGCCGCGGGACGGAGGCGCGAAGGATGAGGTCGCGAGGGGAGGAGGAACGCGCGACGCCGGGGTCGGAGACGGAGGGCGTGGACACGCCCGCTGGCCAGGGGTGTGGGGAGGGCAGTGACGCGGGACGGGTGCGCGAGGTGTGAGTGGTGGCAGAGGCGATGGCATAGAGAAAGGCGTGGGTGAAGGGCGGAGATGGGTGGTAGCAGGGGGAGGAGGACGGGGGTAAATGATAGATGCAGGCGCGTGGCGGAGGCGGGAGCGTGGCGGGGCGGGGCGTCGGGTGCGGGCGGCGCGTGGCGGGCTCGTTGTGCGGGGAGCGGTGTGTGGGGGTGCGTGCGGGGCGCGTGGCGGGGTGCGCGTGACGGGGGACTCTGAAGTATGAAAGGGAGAGGTAGGGGCGACAGTAACAAACGGTGTCTGGGGCGGAGCGGTGGGCTTGGTGACGGCAGAGTCGGGTCCGCAGGGCCATGGGCGGGCAGGGCGAAGGGCAGAGGGGCGGGAGCATCCGCTAGGCTCGCCCGCCACGCGGTGGCGCCTTCAGTGGCGTGCCAAAAAAGCCTCCACGCGGCTGCCACCGCAGTTCCCTTTGATATTGTCTCCTCTGCGCGCCGCGTCCGCCCCTTCAACTGCGCTGGCGGACGCCCTGCTTTGTTCTCAGCAAACATAAGAACAAGGTGGTCAGGGTGGTAATAATAACAACAATAACAACAATATCGATAATAACAATTTTAATCATATAAACAATAATAACAATAATTATGATAATAACAATTTTAATTATATAAACAATAATAACAATTTTAATAATAACAAGAATAATAGAAACAAGAATAATAAATAATTTTTAATAATTATTTCCTATTTATATTATGTTTCTCCCAAACATTTCTTATAAGTTACATCATTAAAAATTGAAGGATCAAATTAACAAAACTGAAAGACAATTAATAATGTAATATTAAAATAACTTTTACATTAGAGTATTTTCTTACACGTTCTTCACGAATGTGTTAATTAAAATACTCAGCCATTGTTTATCGTTTTCTTGAGTGCAATGAATATTCATGTGAAAAAATCGAGATTATTATAAAAACGTTGAAAAGAACTTTTATGAATGTTCCAAGCCGAGCTTGACAACAGAGTTTGTTCTGTTAGAATGCGACATAAGAATTACTGCACTTGATAAATTACTTATCAACACATAAGGACCTCGGGCCTTTCTTCAATGCCACTGTCATGTTGAAAAGCATCTTATTGATCAGAAGTGTGAGAAGGATGTGCAACCGACCTTGGACATGTCATCACCAATGCGATTCTCTCAATAAATGCTATTAGCGTGATTTTCTGGTACTTGACTTGCAGATAAGATTAAAGCCCTGTATAAGGTTGTTATCGATTTATTTCAGAAGAGTCTAATAAGTATACGCGATTTTTTTCTCAATATGATTATTCGTATTAATACTATTAATATTATTATTGCCGCTGTTGTTTTCTCGATTAGACTCCAATCCGTTTAAATATAAATGATGTTTCAATATCATTTATTATGCACATACCTGAAGAAGTTGTAGGCAGGATTAGATTTAATAGTTTCCATTGTATAACGTTGAATGGTCAGTTCCAGTAACGTATGCATGTCATGGCTTATGTCCGAAATATGGCTAACGTTAAAAGTAATCGGTTAATTTGCGCATTAGCCAGACGGTGTGGATAAAGATGTATGAATGACGATGAATTGATTATTTCGAACTTGTTCCTGCAAATGTTGGTATTAGCCATAGAGCTCAAGCTAAAGTAAGGGGATTTTCCATTGGTTAGGTGTATTGTGTGCTCACAAGAAGTATTCTAGCATAAAAGTGCATTGAAGTTATGAGTTGAAAATACGCAATGCTATTTTATATAATCTCGAAGACCGGGTCTCGTTGCCAACTGGGATAAGTGTAGCAAAGCGTCAACTGAAGTACAGTGATGTTAGGTTTGGTGATAATGTGTAAATAGAAATTCATCACTGACACAGTGGATCTAGAAACTACACACCTTGCCTCTCACTAGCTTCAGACACTTCCCATCAATAGTCCGATCCCTGTCTATTAAACGTTTAGCAGTCATATCTACCCCTTATCACCGTAGTACTTCAATTACTTAGTAGACTAGCCAACTCGTATTGGGTTGTGCGCTCTCCAGTGGTGTAAAGTTCGAAGAATGCTTCGAAAATGATGCACCTTCAGACTTGATCCACCCATTTTCCAAAATGTAAATAATAACCATTGAATCACGACCATTGATAAATACTTGATACGTTCCCTTGTTACAGTATCTTGGATCTCGTATACTGCAACTATTCTTTCTTTTACGTGTAATAAAATAAAATTGATTCACGGGCATTGGGTTCATCAGGCCTGATGAAGAAATTAAATATTTCGAAACTTTGGCACAACTAATTGTTTCCTTACCCTTAATTACCAATCTTGTGAACCAATTTCATTTTATTGTAAACAATAACCTGATAATTCGGGAATAAGCCATAGTCGATATTTTTAGTCGTAACATATGTCTGCACATACTTGTTCATTCACTCACCCATTCATTCATACGTACAAAATCATGATCGAAGTTGATATAATGCCATAGCGAAATCAAGCAATATAAGTTAATTGTGGCGCAAATATGAAAGAATATCAGTTCGTAAGTGTGGCAGATATTTAGAAATTCGAGCTATTGATAATTGGAGGAAGTAGTTGCATGTGTTCGACATAACTAGTAATGTAAGTCATCAGACGTTCGAGTTATCGTATGTTCTACGTTTGTTTAGGTTCAGTGCTTTATCGTCAGTGAACGCCTAGGATTAAGAGGATTAAGAAGAAGAGGGTTGTGAAAGAGGTAAATTGCGATCATTATTAGGTCAACTCATTCATTTTTACAAACATATTGTGCCCCCAAATATGTTGAAAGTTGATACCCTTCAGTGTGAAACGATATCAAGGAATTTGCATTTAAAATGTCACAACTATGAAGGATTTTAAGTTTCTAGGTTTTGCAGAATGTAAAGAATATGAGGTATTAATAGTTGGTGGAGTAGCTGGTGTGGTAGCTGGTGTGGTAGCTGGTGTGGTAGCTGGTGTGGTAGCTGGTGTGGTAGCTTGGTGGTGGGTAGCTGGTGTGGATGTGGTGTTAGCTGGTTGCAGCTGGTGTGGTAGCTGTGTGGGAGCTGGTGTGGTGCTGGTTGGTAGCTGTGGGTAGTGTGGGTAGCCTGGTGGAGTAGCTGGTGGAGTAGCTCGCGGATGCTCGGAGTAGCTCGCGAGTAAAAGTAGCTCGCGGAGAAAATACGAGTAAAATCGTTGTTACACGTGTTCAATATATCTAGTAATGTGAGTCATCGGCGATTGAATGATCGCATGCATTACCTTCGTTACCATTCAGTCATTTGCCGTCAGTGAACGCCGAAAAGTACGAAGAAGAGCGTCGTGAAAGTGGCCAAGTGCGGCGAGGGTTCGGTCAGCGCGTCTTCGCCTCCGCAGCGCAGCGCACCTCACCGCAAGCAGCAGGTGTCCGCGTCACGGTCAGCGCGCCCCGCAGAATCGGAATCCATACGGCCTCTTTGCGCAGATTATGCGGTGGCCGTTTTGCGGTTTCCACTTTCTCTGCCGCTGGCTCGGCTCGGCTCGGCTCGGCTCGACGCGGACTTTCAACTGGTTCATCTGTAAAGCGCTCGAAAGGTCATCCGGCATCCACGTGAGAAATACCTGCGGGCGGGAAAGGGGAATACGAGCTGTGTTGACAGGTGGTCTTGAGAGATGTTGAGCAGGGCAAGTCATTGGGGGAGGGGAAGGGGGACGAAAAAAATGCGGAATATTGAAGGTATTCGATGGATGGTTTTGGTATTCGTGTCATTGAGGTGAATGATTTATTATTTAATTACTTTTCATAGTACATTTGATGGACGTCGGTCATGTCGCGGCACTGGGAGAAGGGCACGTAACAGAACATCAAACACCAGTACTCAGAGAGAATTTTAAAGAGGTCGCAATGGGTATTGTACTGATAATTGGATCATTGTAGTACATTTTTCGGATATTATTATAAATATGGTTTTCTGTGTGTATATACATATAAAACTCTTCCAGCGCTAGAATATTTCAATCCACCAATTATCATTTAGTGGGTAATTGTGTCCCATAGAAAGTCGTCATTAATCTTGTAACTAATAAGTGCGGTAGAACTATTGGCATATTACCGTACATATCGACGCATTTGTAAGAAGAATGTAAAATCTTCAGAGGAGTAGACATAAGATAAATTAGTCAGTGTATTTCTTACTTGTGAAGAGGTTAAAATTTAAGTGTTATATTTCTTTTTCAATGCCTTGAAGACAAATCTAGGCACGAAGGTATTTCTTTCAATTTACCAACTTATTTTCCTTATTTGTGTTTTTCTGCGGATGATTTTCCTTGAAATTTCCATGTGTATCCGGTAGAAAGACGTTCACAATCATTGCGTTCGCAAAAAGTTGGCCGCAACTTCTACGCTCCAAACGGCAACATGGGTTGCCTGTGGTTTCAGCACAGTTGCGTTGTGGAAGGGCATGCCCGAAAACACGGAGTGTGAAGTAATGCAGTTGCAAGAAAACAGATTCAAACGCAACCATTTCTTCCCACGACAATTCCCTGTTATTCGAGGTTAGAATTTTATGATCACGTGCGAACCGATTTGGTGCAAGGATTTCAGGCACGCATCCAGAAGCAAGGTTTACAATATAGGAAATTATGTCACATGCGTCTGTTTCGCCCTGGTGACTTACTTTTTACCATTTCGCAAATCATTGGTTTACCATACTGAAGAATCGTGTTGTCGCAATCCGAAAACAGAAGATGTTTTTTTAAATGTAATTTTGTTTTCTTTGTCAGAATATGAAATGGCATGGTTTTAGAGTGTACTTCAGAAAGTAGTCAGGTTTATGTTTGCCATTCGTAGGGGGAAAATTCCGAATCTCTTATATCAATTCGGAGCGGTGCCTAACAAGACGTTTGTTGTTTTTATGCTATAGTCTGGCCTGTAATGGCTACTCATCTGCGAGATATATGTGCCTACATGTTGCACACAACGCTTAGAGACTAGGTGTTTAAAAGAAGTTTATCACTATGTGCCTGATTTTAGTAAGTTTACTTCATTCAAAATTAAAGGTATTTGAGTAGTGTCATAATTCAGACTCAGACTCAACAAATTAATTCTTACATTTCAAGTTGCGTGTACTGTAAAGAGTTTTATACTGTTTACTGCATCTCTGAAAGTAGGCAAGTTAAAAAAATAACACATAAGAAAACGGATCGTTCGTTATTATAAAGAGGAGTTTGGGGAATGTGTAATGTTTTTGACTTGAATTCTACATAGTTCCTCAGCGTGTTAAATTTAAAAGGACCGATCATTCAAGTCCAGGAATTTCGGCTATAACTAGATAGGCGGATCGGGTTCAGGCTGTCTAAAGGCTGTCTAAATTCTGACGGCTGGCTGCTATGATCGGTAGTTTTCCGTGGTTTCTCCATCAGAACCAGGCGACTGCCGGAGTAGTACCCGAACAAATGGGCTACAGACTGTGCGCGGACCTTCATTTCTCTTCCTTGTCCTATTCTTTTCCCTTACACATACTCACACTTGTGGCTACCACACATGTGGAGAGACCAATCGGGAGATTAGGCTCGGCTCGGAGCCTGTCCCGCTGGTAGGTGATACCTGATTGGAGAAAAGCAAACAATTCGACGCATAGGTTGGCGCCAGATAACACCGTCCAGCTGAGACGATCACCGCCACTTCCCATGATAAAATGATACCTTACACTAACGGAGCTAATGATCACTGCAGTTGACTATGAGTCAATTAATTGGGCCGATCGCGCCAATCCTGTGACATCAAATGCATTGCTTCAACAGAGACTGCGCTTCGTGCAGAGGTAACGAAAAGAGCGCGTTTGGGTCACGGCGGTGTGG
>BOPP01000068.1:945512-960561 GCA_017312745.1 Gryllus bimaculatus | reverse complement strand
GGGGGGGGGGGGGGCGTGGCAGCGTGCGGGCGTCGGCGGCCGTCTCTTTTGAGCGTAGCGGCAAACAATGCCTGCGTCCTACGTCGTCTCTGCTGCCACCGACGTCGCCGTACAGTGGGCGAAATCCCTTTTACACGTGAAACTCGATCGTTTTTCATACTTTAAGAACACGCACGTTCTGCATGCTGCGTACTGGTGTACGGTTGGATCTCGACGACGTAGTTCGATGTTGGCCTGGCAATTGAAGAGTTCCAACTTAATACTTTGATAGAAGCCAAATTCAAGTAAGGGAACTGATGTATTGCAAAGAAACATTTGATGGCCGTTCAGAACATTCCTGATTTGAACTTTGTATATATTATAAAGATTTCGGCTAGATTATGCTAGTTTTGTTGCTGACAATCTTTTCAAGTTTATGCGACCTGAAAAGTAGTCTATTTAAAAAAATGTGTTAAGCAATTGCTATTGATGATTTTTTACAAATTCTGTTTTGCAGTATTTAGGATTCTTGGAATTTACGGTTATCCTCAAAACGAAAAAGTCGTGATGAATGAGATGATAACATACATGAACGAGAAGTAACGCAAAATGCCCCTGCTAATGACGCATTTAGCAATAAATGTATGCAAGTAAGAGATTGACCTTTCGCGGAGAGTTCAGGGAGTGATGCAATGCGAAGTGGCTCCACAGTTTAACGATGTTTCACGCAGAAATTTAGCTCATCTTTGCTCTTGAAAACGAGGAGGGCAGTTAGAAGAACTAGCTTGCACTTTTTCGTAACGCTTTGTAAGTGGAGGAAAACTCTTGAGCGCGTCACAGCTCATTGAAGCTTAACGACTGCCACTAAGAAAATTGTCAATATTTAGTTGTATACCTTTTCTCAGAAACTGATGGATACTTTAAAAATAGTAAATATTCTACCTTCCCCCGAAATAATTTTGATATAATGCGTTTGCAGTATCTACCTTACTGTGAATTCAAAATTTATCTATGAAATTGAGATAAAAATGTAGTTTTTTAACATTGAAAACTTCACATTTGAATTTTTTGCGAGTCATATTTTTCTACATTCAATAAAGTGTAAGAAACATTAATCGAATTGCTGTAAACAAAATCGTGAATTTTTCCTAAGAACGTCATAACGTCTCTTAACCCCCTCATTGCAGGCAGATATATCGTTTCATATCTTATAATCGTAATTTGTTACCAGCACTAGTAGTCCGGATGTTAAGGCACGGCTTCAGAATCACTTCAACCCATTTTTAACTTTATTTTATTGATTACATTTTTTCTGTGTGGTGTGACAGTATGTGTTGGGTTATGGAGTTTTCAATAAGTAAATCATCATTTTCACTATATTTATTTTGATTATTGTTATTGTAGGGGCTGCATTCCATGTAATACGTTCATTGTAGCAGTTTATGGAGATTAGTGTACAATCCCGAAACATATGCTTGTAATGAAGACAGCAAAAACACACTACTCGTTATTCTATTTAAACTCAACAAGACTTAAAAATTCTCGCGTAGTAAGTGAATTATATCGTAACGACATTCAAAATTTGGTGTCAAGAGAAAGTACAGTGTTAGAACATCTAGGATCAGCTCAGCCTATACACCTCACAAGACGTGCATCCTAAATTGCTAATATTAACTTTGATCTTCTAACGTCCATACTCCAATAACATGAGAGTTTCCTGAACTAGAATTCAGAACTGAATTTCTGATCTGTCATGGACATGTGTTGTTAACGGCGGTTTTCCGCTTCCCAAGTTAGGAAATTGATTTTCGCCTCTACTCATCAGTTTAAACTTTGCAGACTTGAAAGTGCTGTGTAATTACTCTCACAACTTCTGAGCCGGCGTATCTTCGCGAATTATATTTTCAAACAACTCTAATAAGCACTAATAATCTTAATAAATATCTTACACTTGCGTTGAAAATGTGAAAGTAACAGAAAACTAGTACTGATGTGGAGAATGAGGATTTCTTACGTTACGTTCATTGAGGAATGTTATTTACTAATATGCCTTTCCCAAATAAAATAAAGTAGACTAATGAGAAAGATACTTACGAAAAATTTACAAATTATCTATTTTAACTTCTTAAACTGGGAAGGGTAAGGAATTAAAAATTAATTAATTACTAAGATTGTATTATTCAAAAACGACTTTTTAAAAATATTAAATGTAAGTAGAACGAAAGTTGCGGTAAATTGTGCGTTACGTCAGATAAAAAAAATGCTCTCAGTGGTAAGAAGTCTACGAATATAATAACATATTTTATCTCGGACTACGATATTAATTACTATCATTGCGTAATATTTTCATTTTACGCCATAGGGTTTTGAACTCGGACTACTAAAAAAAAAATATTGAGGTTTCGCAGAACGTAGATCTCCATTTCAACGCCACGGGACTTGATACTCCGAACAGCCCCCGCTGTGGTCGCAAGGGATTCGCACACTATACTTTCCCTTTGACTCCGCCCGCGCCGCCCGCGCCGCCCTCGCCGCCCTCGCCGCCCTCGCCGCCCTCGCCGCCCTCGCCGCCCTTGCTGCCGACATCTGCACCCACGACCGAACGCAGCCAACGAGTACGTTCTCCAAAAGGACACTGGAAGCCTCTGATGCGGGCTCTTTTTCAGCCACCGCTACAACGTGCCACTGCACCGTCTTTGTTGCCCGCCCTCGCCATTCGTGATGCCTACAATATGCAAGGAATATTAAACATGCCCATAAGGAAAATATTTATTTATACGAAAAAACTCTGAAACGCAATTTATTTTAGTTCCTCTACTGCATATTTCAATGATACTGCCTCAATGCATTAGATCTCATCGTTGCTTTGATCAGCAATGCTTATCTTTCTCTTATCTCCCTTCTCTTCTCTCTTCACCTCGTTCTCTCTCTTCAACTTTCTTTCTCTCCCTCCCCACCCATGCTTCCCCGTATCCCTTATCATCCCTTGCCACATTCCATTAGTTCTTGTGATTTAATGCTTCTGCGCTCTACAATGATCAGATTTTGTTAGGTTTCCACTTCATATTCTTCTCCTTTGCCGTGACTGGCATACCGTGTTGCAGATTATATTTACCAGTTTCACTGCCTCCCAAACCTTACAGAGGTGGCACTTCTCGCGTCTCTTCATCCTTGTCCCTTTCTACTAATCCTCCTCGCCCGCATCCGCTTTCTAGCAACGTCGATGGCCACTGTCACCGCCTTCTGCAATCCTTGCGTCTCCTGCCGCATCGCAAAAGCGCAGTATTTCACTCTCTCTTTCCTCTCTCCTTATTTTTCAATTCCCTCCTCTTTTTCAATATTCCCCCCTTTCCTTCTTCTCTCACGTTATCTGTTTATCCCTCTTTTATTTTCTATCATATTTTCGTTTTCTTTTTTTCTCGTTTCTTTTATTCCTTTTTTCCTTGACTCTCTTTTCAATCATGTTCTTTCTTCCTCTCTGTTATTATTTCCGTGCTCCTTCCTCAATTGTCATCCCGTTCGTCTCTTTTTATGCTTCCTTTCTTCTCATTCCTTCTCCATTTCGCCTCTCTTCCTACTGGCATCCCGCACTGGCCCCTCTTCCCCGCGCGCTCTCTGCCCGCCGCCCTTTGGTGGGCGTTTCACTGGCGCCGTGGCTGCGGCGGGCCGACGCCAACCGCCCTCGCTTTGTCGGCCTGTGGCTCCGACGCCAGCG
The DNA here is from genome assembly GCA_017312745.1 of Gryllus bimaculatus. Taxonomy (NCBI): domain Eukaryota; kingdom Metazoa; phylum Arthropoda; class Insecta; order Orthoptera; family Gryllidae; genus Gryllus; species Gryllus bimaculatus. The sequence goes on along the minus strand of BOPP01000068.1, from coordinate 956,867 downwards.
CGTCCCGTCCCCCTCCTCGCTTCTCCAGCCTCCCCCGCCGCCGCCCACGCCGCTCCCCCACCACGTCGTTCCCCCTTCTCCCACGCCGCCTCACCGTCCCTGTCGCCCTAAGCCGCCCCGTTGTTCCCCGCCTCCGTGCCATTCCCGTTGCCCGCGCCGTCCCAACCGCCCCCGCCCCCCGCCATCCCAGTACAGCCGGGCCTTGCCCACTTAACGACCCTTCCGCAAGAAGGCCTTTCTGCGCACTGCAAGGGGGGCGGGGGCGTTGCGGCAGAATTGAAGTCTCATGATCAATGCTGTGTTTTCACTCACTCTCGTACCCTATAATTAATTTTTTTTTTTACTGCGAGGCTAAAAGAGCTAATCCAAAACACCTGCTACCACTGAGCTGAAAGGAACGCTTGCAAGCACGAGCGAACGACGCATTGCGAAGTGGATTCCAGTCGCGGTGCCAATATTCACTTCTGTGTACTTGTTGTGCTTTAGTTTGTGGGCGCCTTCTGAATTGCAGTTAAATCAATTTCTCGATCACGTATTTTCGTGAGTTTCCTGATCTACCAGAAGATAACTGGAGGAAGATCCTGTATTACAACCACGTCCGGCTGAACCACCGGTTCAGCGGTCACGCATTCTCTTATTGCCCATCTTCATTCATTAGATAGCATCCGGAATTCAGCAAGCAGCCGATAACATTACTCCCTACCAGTTTACAGCAGCGTATAAGCGACTATAAGCAAATTACCATTAAATATATATTAAAATCGATGAAATAAGCAAAAAAATGCATTTAAAATTGACGTATTATAGAAATGGTTTGAAAAAATGCAAAAAAAAAAAACGTATAAAAGCGGCCAGTTCTGATTTGCGACTGTCCGGGTGATGCATCGTCATGGACGCTAGCCGCGGAAGTCTACGATATTCATATAATGGTGTCAGTTCGTTTTGTGATAAATAACATAAAAATGAATTTTTATACTAAAAACATTCTTCTGAAGTAAAACCAAAAAGACATTCATTTAAATCCCCCCTAGTCATAACCTTCTCACAGCCTAAACTTATCCGGCCTGCCACGATTCCTGCGAACAGAACAACGCAACCACCGAATTCCTGACGTGCAGAAGTAAATAAATCCTCGCCAGGCTGATTGCTTCAGAGCAGCTCACAAGACTAACCACAACATATGGCGAGGAAACTGTGTAGATCGCTTATAACGCTTGCCGCACTGTAAGTGGCTAAAGTCTCGTGAAGGAAAACTGCAAATATAAACAATAAAAGACTGTCTATTATAATCCTGAAAAAACACTTCACATCCAGTATAAAGAAACTTATTGCAAGCATTGTTAATTACTATTATTTTTCCTTGAATGTTAATTATAGAAACTAAAAAGCTTCGTGAATATCCTCGAAGAACGCTGAAATCTACGAGTTATTCTGTAATAGAAAATTCTTTAGTGCAGTCGTTCGTTGTGTTTTTTTAAAATCATGAGGATATGTTTGCTACCAAGTGAACTTTTCGAATACGAAACGAATGCAGACACTGTGCAAGTCGAAATTCGATTAGTGATGGCCCTCCGTATAAACCACGGCCGTATACCAATTGCGTCACATTGCGAATATGTGCCATAAAGAATGGACCGTCTTACTTAGCATCTGCGGTTATAAAATATGACTGCCTCCAAACTCAGCTCGATTGCAAATGCAAATAAGCACTGAATTGTAATGCGACCAATTGACATTCGAAAAACACACACACAAAAAATCTTAATTTGAGATAGGTCAATCTTCACATGTTGGTTAAATATAACAGCTACATCAAACTGATTCGAATGCTCGCTTACATTCGAATAACACGACATTGGGTACAGTAAGTTTAGTGTTCGATATACAACTAAGCTGTGAAATATAAGGTAAAAAATGCCTGTTTATTAAAAGCCAGAGAGGAAAGACATTTGCCAGCATCTCAGTATTAAAATACTTATTATTATAAAAATCAAATATATAATTGACTGTATGTTAATGATGGGCTAGCTCTTGCCGTCACGCCCGCTCGCTTTCCATTACCGCGCTGGTTCGATTCAAAGACTTTAATATGCGGTCGTGCAAAGGACAATAGTTGTGCGTTCCTTCAAAAGTCCAAATGAATATTGTGCGTCCCCACAGCGATTAGCAAGCGTGCGGAGCTGACATGGCGCCGAACAAAAATTAAATATGTTTTCCCAGAATCTGCGAATGCTATGTTTATTATTAAACATCAGCTGTTATACAATCTGTGTTATTCACAAAGGTATCCGGTGTATACAAAGTTTAATTATACAATCTTGATAGCGGCTGTACGCGTCGTTGATGGAAAACCAACTTAAAGTAGATGGGTCTAAACTTCGAATGATCACAAATAGCAACTGTTTAGCCAATGCTGCGCGTCTCTGAGATAGACGATGGATAGGTGCTCCGAGGACAATGAATTAGTATTCCATATTCCACTGTGCTCACCCGATAAGTCCGCCTACCCTCGCCTCAAGCTCCAATAAAGCGGGGCCGTGCGACGTCAGGTCGGAAAGGGCGCGAATTAACAATGCAGGAATAGCCAAACCGTACAATTTGCACCGGATGCAAGTGCGTAGGAGACATGGCGACACATTTTTCCCCTAAGCATCCGCGAAATGATATGTTTATTATAAATACAGTCAAAGTTGCTCTTCTGATTAACGTCTGTGCCGGCCAATAAAGTTAATTCGCGTTTGTGGATGAGGAAAAACCAACTTAAAGTAGATGGCCTAAGCTTCGAATGATCCACAATAGCAACTTGTTTGCAATCTGGCGTCCTCTTGAGAGTAGGCGATGGAATAGTGCCTCCGTGGACAGTTAATTAGTATTCCATGTCCTCTTGTGCGACCCAGTGGTGTCCGCGCTGTGCCTCTCCCTCCTCGCGCACCCCGCTCATTGTCTAATAAAGGAGTGGCGTGAGGTCAGTCGAGAAGGGCGCGAATTAACACTGTGGGGCGTCAGCAGCAGCCGTACAATTTGCCACAGATGTGCAAGTGCGTGGGAGACATGGCTGCAGCACGAAATTAAATATATTTTTCGTAGCGTCTTGTGGAAGATATAGTTATTATTACACAATCAATGTACTGTGTAGCGTCTTTGTATGTCCAATGAAGTAATTTCGCAATTCATTGGATGGAAAACAACTTAAAGTAGATGTCCTAAATTTTCGGAATCACAATAGCAACTTGGTTTGCAATTGCTGGCGTCTCTTGATATAGGCGATGGAATAAGTGCTTTCAGGGACAGTGAATTAGGTGTTTGATATCCACAGCGCTGAGCCCATAGTCGCGGGCTCAGCTGCCGATTCCGCGGCCTTGCCTCGCCCTGCTCCCCACACTGCTTCGCCACTCCAATAAAGGCGCGCGGGCGGCGGGCGTGCGAGAGCACACTGTTGGCCCCGCCCATGAGCGACCGCTCCCTATCCATCACGCCACTACGCGCTCGCTTGTCGCACCCCGCCTCCCCCCCCCATCCCCCATGACTCCCACACCCCTTCGTCGTCGCCGCTTGCCGCAGCCCCATAAATTTGTACCCACAAACCCATTGCGCCGGCATTAATCACGCCAAGGAACAGTGACGAGCGCGCCCCTCACGACGCCCGCGCTGCGAGAACAGCTATCCGCCCGCACGCACGCCCGCACGAAGCGACCGACGCAGGCCCGTCGCAGAAAAGGCTGGCGCCCGCGCCGCCCAGATTGATTGATAGCGCTTGCACACCGTTGTCTCCTCCATGGTTGCCAGATCGGCGCTTAGTGGTGTAATGTAGCCAAGCGTTATCATTTTCGGAAGAAATAATATAACCGGTTGTGTTTTTCTCAGAGCGAGCATTGCCAATATTTGTGCAGTGACTCGGAACGCGAGGTCCTTCCATGGCGGATTTTCAATACTATATTGAGGGCTTGATCGAAATCAGTCGTTGCGTGTGGAAGAGAATTCTAGCGGCCGACTGATCAGCTCTGATCGGTAGTTACCCGTGGGTTCTCCTATCAGTATCAGGTGAATGCTGGAGCAGTACCGTAACACACGGGCTACGGACCACGCCACTTCTTTCCTTCTGCTTCCTTGTCCTACCCTCTCCCCTTACACACATTTAAGCATACATGCACTACACTACGTTACATGACGAGAGAGGAACCAAGAGCTTGTCCCGGTTTGGGTGATGCCATACTGGAGAAGAAAAACTGTTAGCAAAGTTCTAGTAAAATAAGCGTTCAAATTTCAATGAATTGGATGAATATATATTCCTTCTATAACATGTTCATCAACAAGATATGGTGGTCGCAAAGCACCGGGTATTGTTGAGTAACCATGGGTTAACGATGAAGACGCAGATAATACTCTCGCGACTTTTCTCGAACGATGACCTTGCTTCCCCCTCTCGGGCACAATAAACAGTTGAGAGCAAAAGCTCGCAGCGAGCACTGATGACAACATTCCAAACACATCTTCTCTGGCACGAAATAGAAACATTTTTCTTTTGAAAACGAGAACTTCTATCCGTTATTTTCTCCACAAAAAAATCTAGAGAAATCACCAAAGCAGATAAAGATCTATCACAGAAGATACATCGAACTCCTGAGAAAGTTAGATAGCAAATTATTGGGAATTATTTCGAAGGCATGACTGATTCACAAGAGATTGGCATTGCTTGATAAAATCTGGTGGTCGATTTCCTAGCTAATACCCCCAATGTACTCACATTTCTTCAATCCATCGTTCAATAAAAGGTGCGCGAGTAATACTACTATCGCGATTGGGAATCAACACCACGGGAAGGGGAATCCCCTTCAAGCTGACGTGCAGGTCGGGGCCTGTTCTCAACATTCCGCGGGAGAAAACACCGACACCCCCAGGAAAAATACATGCACTACTTTAACGGGACTAATGACCGTAGCAGTTGATTTGCCAGGAAATAATCGATCAGTTCAGAAGAAATAAAATGCGTTTCATTAACTTTAGATTTGAACTCTCTTCATTTATTTATTTGAAAGAACTACGTTACCAGGAGTTTGTGTTAAAATAGTTTTAAAGTTTATTTTGAATTATGGTCATCACGAACTATTCAGGTCTTGTTAATCTAACACGTTTATACCGGAAATCAGTACAAATCCCGATACTGTGCTAAACTTTTGAACGTTTCTCCTACAAGTTTGACAAGAGAGATCAAAAGAGGTTCGTCGGTAATTGTGGCGATTATGTGTATTATTTTGTATTAGGGATCCAGAATTCAATTGAAGCATCCATGTTTAAATTATTTTTATCATCCCTTCCTTTTCGAAGAGTTTATATTCACATATTCATCTATTAGAAGAAAATAATGTGTTACGTAAAAAGTACGCAAATCATCTTGTGCACGTGATGAGAAAGCTATTTTTTAACACGCTGTGTGCGAAAAATATTTTGCACTTGCTTAGTCGTGTTACGCACGTTTTTAGAATTGAAAATATCCGTTTCTTTTATGGAAAAGATTCACTAAGCCGTGCTTCGCGCACGAGTTAAAATAATTTTAAAACTCAACCCGTTGTAATTAATACTCTGTACGTCATAGCGTGAATGGTGCGCGATGAGCGCATGGAAGAGTGGCAACTTCGTCTCTGAGGTATCTTTTGTGGTCCACCCACCGCGCCAATGACCTGTCACAACGCGGGAAAAAATGGTCTCTCTCGCCCGGGGCTCAGATAAGATATATGGTCGACTTTCTTACTCAGCGATGCACGGCGGATTTCAAGGGAAATGGCAGGAGACAGCCTGTGTGTGTGTATTGAGCGCGATACATGGCCGCAGAAGGGAGCGTGCTTCAAAGTGGAGTTCACAAGCTTCAAAAGAAGTCGGCCAGTCGGGTAGTGTGTGTTGATAGAGCCTTCGAGAGGGCAATATAGATCGGTGGTGAGTCTAATACAGTACTTCTTGTGGGTTGGTTCATAAAAATCTGGGGAAGAAAAATGGGGTCGCGTGTGGCGTTGGACCGAAGAAATTAATTTACTGTACAGATTCTATCCTTTCTGCCGTTTATTTTTCGTCCAAGGTGAACCAGAACTGAAAATGAAGATACGTTGTCACGAATTCGTATTTCGTTCTCACAAATAAAATAATATCTCTTGTGGGAAGAAGACTGATAACTGATGTAAATTGTAAGTGAATGCTACATATTTGGACGAGACGCTAAATTAGAATCACAAATAAAAAAAATAATGAAATATTTGACACAAAATTAACCCAATTCCACAATTTCTGTAATAATTCATATGAAGGTGATTCGATAAATAAGGTAACAAATCATATATCTCATAAAGACAGATACACTGATTCCTAGAAAGACCGATGACACATTCACGGTGATAAGTCTCTTAGGAAATGATCAGCCAATTCGAATTGCCCACTTTATAATACACCTAGTAGATGGAAATTGATTCGAGTGCATAGCAACATACAATAAGCATCGATAACCTATGAATAAACCAATTAGAGCGAGGTTTCAGTCTATACAGAAGGATTGTCGTTTCAACTATTTAATTCTTTTGAAGAAAGATGTGTAAGGATATCTCCACAAAGAGTATCTTTCCGAATACAATATTCCGTCACTTTAGTATTCAATGAATTGACATACATCCGCAAAGAAGGAAGTCATAAAAGATCAGGAGATGATATGAAGAATACGAATACATTGATTAATTTATTTCATTACATTGTCTTCTTTATACATTGTAGTTGAAAATTCCGTTATGAATTTCCCTTTTCTCGTGTAATCCGAGCTTTTTGTAATCCGAGGAGCCTTAGACCCCAATTACCTCGGATTATCGCGACTGTACTCTATTCCAGTGGGACGAATGGATTACAGCTACTGGAGTTTCGTCATTCGCGCTTCGGTTAGCCGGGATGCCAAGGCGAGGCGAGCGTGAAGTGGGAAGCGAGGTTCGGCGGTGCAAATCAACCGGCCATCATACTGCTACGAGTGAAGCACTGTAGAATGTAAGGTGTTCTTAATAAATCTTAAAAGTCGTAACTTTTAATCCAGCGAACAATGTAGGAAATGGATCTTTTAGGTTAGGTGAGGTGAGTGAGTGAGTATTTATTGATTCCGGACGCGACAACTACGGAGGTTATTACTCCCGTAAGTGTAGTACTCGTGGAATTTCGGGAGGTGGCGGTGTTCCCCCCGCACGAAAACGTGAAATTCGGCACCGCTCTACCCGTCAGCTTTTCCCATCCAAGTGTCTCCCTCCCCCATCGTAGCAGAGACAAGTCCCCGGCTTATGGAATTAGTGTGCGTGCTAGTAGTAGTGTGTGTCAGAGGACAAAAGAGGACAAGGACGAGAAAGAAAAGTCCGCCCCCGATTCGCGTCTTTTGTTCGAGTACCGCTGGTATTGATTGGAGAACCCATGAAAAACTACCAATCAAAGCAACCAGCTCCTGGATTCCTCCGCCACACGAAAAAAAAGAACAGTTGCAGTATACCAGATCTAGGATAATGTAACTAGTACCCTTGTTATAGTATCATGGATCAGGTATATTGCAACTGTCCTGTTTTTTCGTGCAGACAAAGTTTGAATTAGATCGAGCTGTTTAGACTTAGTGTCGAAAATGAGTGGGTGAGTGAGTGGGTGTGTGAGTGAGTGGGTGTGTGAGTGAGTGGGTGAGTGGGTGTGTGAGTGAGTGGGTGAGTGGGTGTGTGAGTGAGTGGGTGAGTGGGTGTGTGTGTGAGTGAGTGGGTGTGTGTGTGAGTGAGTGTGTGTGTGTGTGAGTGAGTGGGTGTGTGTGTGAGTGCGTGAGGTGGGTGAGTGGGCGAGTGGGGTGGAGTGCGGCGAGGTGGGGAGGGGGCGAGTTGGCGTGAGTGGCGGAGTGGCGTGCAGTGGGCGAAGTGAGTGGGTGTGTGAGTGAGTGAATGGGTGAGTGGGTGGAGTATTTATTGATTCCGGACGCGCCATCCCCGGGACTCGAACTCTAGGACCGGAAGGCAACGGCTTAGTCGGTGGGCTGTCAATCCTTTAGAACGGACGGATCGATTCTACGGGGTTTCGTCATTCACACTTCGCTGGATGGAGGAGGTGCCAACGCGTCGCGGGGGAGGGGGTGCGGGTGGCGGCGCCGAGCCAAGCGACCGTCTCTCTTCAAAAGGCCCCCGAGGTATCCGGCTGAATAGCAGAAATGTCCGGGCAATTAAGTGGAGCGCCCGTATTCATAGCCCTTGGAAATAAAACGATCGCGAACGTTTGGCACCGCGAGGAGGCTTTGGAAAACATAAACATAACGATATAAATATTTTTACTCCTTTTCCCCCCGCCCCCGCTCCCGCCTCTTTGCGTCTTCCTCCCACTCGGAGCTGTCGTGATGAGTGAGTTCCGTGGCCTGCGAGTGACCGCTGGGTCGTTGGTCCAGAGGGGAGACGAGAAGGGGCAGTGTGTGCGAGTGGCGCGCGTGATTGTCGAAGAGATGTGTGCGACGCAAGGGCCATTGTTCTTCGGGTTAACAGCTCCTTAAATCCCGCTCCGGACTCTGCGTCTCGATTCCTCTGGGGGCTGTCTTGTCCGTTATTTTATGCGGCCGGTAATTTTCCAGACGTCTTTCCCGAACGAGTGCTAAACCTAAAACAAGATTGGGGCGACCACATTTCTGGGCTCCCTTTTCCATCAAACCTTTTTATTTAAATACGACATATTTTACTAGGAAATACAGAACTTACTGCTAGGAGAATTCAATTATAATACAATAATTTAATGATATAACTGATTGATTTGCAATTGATTTATGTTGAACACGTTATAGAGCTTCCAGATGGCTTAGAAAGCATCTTCCCCAACTGTAAACAATCGCCCAATTTGTCAGTTCAAAAAGGGGGAAAATAAGGATATTGATAATATCTAAGGAAATAAAATGTTCTGTTATATAGAGCTATGAGTTTAGTTTATTAATCTCAAATAATTTTTAAATAGTGACAGAAGCTAGATAAATACTACGACCCATGCGTGTCATTAATATTTTAAAAGAAAGTGTACGACTACTGAAATATTTATGCTACTCTTTTTCAATTTAACTTGTCTGTTTGTTGCCATCTCGAAAGCATAATAGAAACACATTCATTCAACGACTTAGTGCGATTAAAAACAACAACAGATTTCATTGGTAAAGGATTACCATTCAGGAAATTACATTGCTATTCAGATTGCGGTAAATGGTAGATCGTTGATGATTCGTAAGTAAAATCGTCGACGTAATATCACCGGTTTGCAGCGCACTCGGCATTGCATTTCAATTAAATTACATTTCTTTTACAATGAAGTTATATTTGCATAAATACTGTCCGATTAATTAAATCATTTCAAATCAATGGTCTAATGTGTGCGTGTAATTGAATCCCTTCGCAAATGTAATACAGAACTCGTGTTTTTAGTTTATTTCTAATTTTTAATCAAAACCATCTTGCGGTCGAATTGAATATTTGTCTACCACCTTCTGCTCATCAGACGTAGTCAGTAGGCATTCTTTTACACCTTTTACACAAAGTTAAATGACGTCAATGTTCTTTCATAATCAATGTTCTATCCTTTCGATGACAGTTCCTTTTCGAAGATATCTGAAGTGTATGGTTTTGATAGTTGGAAAGGTGATGATGGATCAATTTAGAGGCAGGTAAATCGACAGAACCCGTAAAAAAGCGGCCGCAATTCCGGGTTTCCCACAACAAATCCAGGGATATCCGGGATATCAGGGATGGGTTCGACCGGAATTTGAACCGCAGTACCCAATGGTAGCAGAAGTCCTGCCTAACTACTACACCAAGAATTATTCACATTCAATAACTAATTTCAATTAAAATAATTTCAATCCTATAAATTCTTCTTACATCTTCGAAAGGTTTTGTTCGATTGATATTTCCGGACACGTTATGTACTGTGGTTATTAGCTCCATTATTAACCCGGAAGGTGGCGGTGTTCCTCCCTATCTGGATGGTGATATCTGGTGCCGACCTACACGTCATACACTTATACGTCACACGTCATACGTCTACACGTTAACCGGAACAAGTTCTTAGTTACCGACTATCTCCGGGCGTATGTGGTAGTGTAGTGCTCGTAAGTTCAAGAGTGCGTAAGGGGAGAGATTATGACAAGGAAGAGGAAGATTCTATGAAACGTTTGCGCTCGTTCTTTGGAACATTTGTAGAGGTACAACTCCGACATTCCGTTGTTGATCGGAGAAATCGTGGAAAACAACAGATCTCAGCAGTCAGCTGATGGACTTCTAGCTGATGTAGAAAATCTGCCACCGCGCTAGAAGAGATAATGTAGAAAATCCGCCACCGGGGAACTCGAACTCCTGGACCGCCTCGTCAGAGACGATGCAGAGAGAACGGTGACGCTGACACCGAGCGAACTCTGCCGGTACTTTTGTTCGGAAAGGCAAAGCCGCCGCGCCCGGCGCCGGCCGGCCGCCGCCGCCGCCGCCGCCTGCCGATCGCAACCCGCCCCCCAAAAACGCCCAGATTTTCCTGAGACCACGCGACAGGTTGGAACGCGGCGCCGCGTTCGGCTGAGACCAGAACGTCGCCTCGCGCGGCGCCGCGACGCCACGCCGACCGCCGCCTCCTTTGTGCCGCCCCCCGCCCCCGCCCCCCGCGCCCCACCACCGCCCCAAACCGCAGTCTGAAAGCCGCCCCGCCGAAACTCAACGGCGCCCTCTATTTGAAGATTTTATTTATGCGCCGCTGCTTCCAGACCTCGTGGGATAAACCACAGAACGGCTGAGAAGTAGGCTCAGGCAACGTGAGTCACCGCAGTGCCTCTAACCGGAGATACTACCAGGTCCACTCTCGACCGGTGCAGAATTTCGACACTAGCTTCTTAGCTATCCGAATTCAGCCGTCGCAATCCAGGGAATGCAGAAGTAGTTCTTTAACAAACGGACGCGATCCTTTCCTTCCGCCTTCCTTGTCCGAACTTCACCCCTTTAACTTACACACACAATCGACATGCCACGTAAACTGACCACGCATGCCGGGAGACAGTAGGAGTTTAGAGGCTTGGCCCCGGCTGCGGGCGGAGCCCGCTGGTAGGGAGATACGAATAGAATTCAAACCACCTGTAATCAAGTGTTCTTTATATTGTCTTTTAACTATTTTCCCTATCAATTTTCAAACTCATTTGCATCTCAAATAATGCCGGGAAAGCGTTAGTCATGATTGTTTTCGTGGGCCAAACGGCTAATTTTTTCAAATTAAGAACACCTTGATACAGCGCTGTTTGGAACTATTCGTATCTGTGCCAAATATCGTGAAATAAAGTGAAATTCATTGTTCATACTCTCTTCTGTG
>BOPP01000068.1:874085-920916 GCA_017312745.1 Gryllus bimaculatus | reverse complement strand
CACCGCTGCTCGCCCCCCCTTTTTTTTGTCCGACCGCCCCGTCTCCGCTTCTCGGCACACGCTTTACGCTCAAGGTTTATCACGCCTCGCTCGCTCCCTCCTCTCTCTCATTTCGGCGTGTCGCCTTTCCATCGCTCATTCCACCTCCGAGCAGCGTCGAGGTTTTTCGTCCCCCTCCCCCTCTCACAATTGCGGATTCATTTTCTCCCCCCGTGCTAGACTGTACAGTTGTTCCTTCTCACATTGCATTCCTTATCTTCTGCGTGCAGTTATTGCCCCCTGTGATCTTCGTCTCGCCCGGTTGTTGTTTAACAGCCGAGTACAAGCTCGAGGCGGAAATGACATCTTGTTAAATGCCGCTTCGGCCATTTGCTTGTTTCCTTGGCGTTCTCGTGTAGCAAGCGCGCTCGTCAGTTCGGGCTCGGCTCGATACAAGAGTTGGTAACAAGAACGGAACTTCACTTGTTCTTGAATGTTTCGCCGGCGTCTTCCCTCGGTGTAGTACATACGCGATTTCTCCGAGGGATTGTCTGCGCGGAAGCGAGCCCCGATACGACCTTCTCGTTGGGCAACCACGCGAACCGCTGGTTTCCGCCGGTGCGGTGTTGATTTGAAGGTGCCGTAACATTAAACATTGAACGATTAAATTCGATACAAACATTTAAGTCCCAAGTAAAATCTTTCCTGCTGCACAACTCTTTCTATACAATTAGAGATTATACCGATCATCCAAAAGGAAAGTAATATTAATTTTTAAAATGACATTTAATGTATTTATATATCGTTTGGATTCCATAATTGTAAAGAACATGTAACAAGGATTGTACTTCAGCTTCTGGGTCAATGATCCCCATCTAGATCAGGTTTTCGTCCAGTTTCCCTGTTCCTCGAGCAAATGCGGAGATGGCCCCTTGTTTTGCTTCTGGACATAAATGAAACTTCAAATTAACTTCTCCCCATAGCACGTCATACACAGATTTTAACTGTTTTTGACACAAATAAAAAAATAAAAATAAATGAAAGTGCTTAATGACGAAAGAATTAGCGGCAATAATTCAAAAAGTGAAGCCATGTTTCGTTTTGTAAGATTTTAGGTTGCAATAATAGGAGCGAATGGAGTTGAATTCGAATATAATGTCAGTATTCAATTCTGAGTATCAAAATGGACCTTCTTCTTTCTTCTCCTTATTCCTCTTCTTTTTATTGTAGAGTCATATTCCTAAAATCGTGTGTTCACAAGAAACGTGACTCATCTAAAATATCTTAATTTTTGAGATAAGTGAGGAAGTACGGTTTGAAAGTATTGTTTTTATTGCAAGTTGAAATATTGTTTATTGAATGTACTGAAAATATTGTTGCAACTGTGTCAGTGAAATTTCCATAATAAAAATTTCTCCTAATGTAGAATACAACCTTTTTTCGTCTTGGGCATCGAAATAAAGAGCTCGACTGAGTTTAAACCGTTCTCTTGACAATTGGGGACGCATGTCAATTTTTGAGATCTCATTATTTTTGTGCGTCGACGAAATGAGTGGAGCGACGATTGCAAAACATCGCTGCCATTCTTAGTTAAATTATATTGAGGACACATTTTTATATGCGATCTTTCTATCAATGGAAGGCGCGCGCGGATGTATGTATTTTTGTAGCATTTAAGCGGTTCTTATTCTCTCCTCCAAATATTTAATGGTCTTCTGAACAATACGATTCAAATATCATGTACATTACTTTAAATATAATCTATTTTTTATTATAATTTTTCATCGTTTCCATTTCATGCCAATTTGGACGTGGTGTGTAACCCGGCAACGGATGGGTTGGGTTTAAGTCTTACGAGGTAAGAAATATGTAGCCTAGTGGCATACAAATGGCACCTCTTCTTCCCTCCACCTTTCGTTTGTTTGCAGAAGGAACGTAATGTGCGCCTGTTATTGTTGAAGTTACACAGATATTTTTATATGTTGTTACGTGATTGGTGTCTAAGACCCATCTCACCCGTAGGTGTAACTGCGGTTGAGTTGATTTGTAGTCTTGTTTTTAGAAGTATTTTTAATCGCAAAGTTGGGGAACTGTTCTAATGTAAAGTAAACTATAATGTAATATTCCGAAATATGAGAAACTTGAATGACAAATTTAAGAAACATTTTGAGAAAAAAGTATAATTTCATAGCGTATTAAAAATACTTCCTTTTTCAACATATGAACGTTTTGAATGAAATTCTAATTCAGACACCCTCTGCAAATAATCCTGGAAGTGTGGTTAGGTAACTCGATTGAGGTTTTGCTTGTTTCGAAATTTCGCCGTGAGCTGTCTGCACTACTGAACGCCGCGCCAGGAGGTGGGGATGGTGTTGCAGGGGGGGGGTGAACGAGTCTCTTCCGCCGGCGCCAGCGGTGGAAGGTGTGCCAGGGTTTATCCGGTAAACTCCGGTGTTCCAGCTGCTAACAGCGCGCCGGGAAATGAGCGGCCATGTTGAACGACGAGGGTTGTCGAGAGAACGTGTCGGTGGTGGAAGCGCGGGTGGGTGGGTAAGTGGGTGAATGGATGACGGGGATGGTTCTCGATCCGTGACTGACGCCTTCGAGCCGAAGGGAGCTGGTGGGAAGCAAGGAAGTTGAAAATCGGAACGATGGCTCATAGCAGGCTCCGAAGTATTGTACTTCTGCTGCCTCTCAAGAGATATGTGTATTAACTTTATGTATGGAGAGATTATTATACGATGGGACAGCTTTGAGAGTTGCTGTTCGACCACTGCTGGCAACATTGTTGCAGGATGCCCCTGAACTGATTTTGTCCGTGCATTCGTTTTCAGTTAGCTTATTTGTAAGTGGGTTCATCACTATCTCCTTCAATGCCATTGCCCTGCATGACATTAATTTGTTTTCCGACCTATGAAATTGGTCCCTTCTTAGAGGAATTCCTCTATATCAAGATATCATCTTCACCAAATTTCAGTCCAGACTCCCACTCTATTTGCCTTCCTCTAATTCACTGAACATTAAAAATCTGTTATTTATGATAACCTTTTCAGATACGCAGTCACTTGAAATGTTATTGAACATTAATTGATATTCAAATTTGTACAATATTGTGTTATTCTTCGATGCAGGCCAGTTTTTACGTATCTGAAAAATAAATTTTCTTTGTGAAATGGCAGTTACAAGGAACACATCTCCATGAACTATGAAAGAAGACTCATTGAAGGTACGAAAACAAGCATACACAGTTCGCATGAATCTAGAGACAGTTTGGGGGGTAGGAATCAATTCAATAACTTAAAACCTGAAACCTCAAGAGATAATAGCTTTTTCGCTGTTGGTACATTTTGTCCTGTTATTTATTATTACTCTTGCAAGTATGATACATCGTCACCCACAAAACAGTTTGTTAATACGAATACAATCCAGTGAGACTGGAAAAGATCGTGTTTCCTGGAAAAGAGACTCAATCATTTACTATCATTTATACTTTTTTTTGAAAAAGTATTTTGAGAAATCTGACAAAACGTACTTGGCGTTCTATTATGTCTGTGTCTTGTGATGGGTAATTAAGGTCTGTGGGGCAGACAGTGTTTGGACGCTCGTTTTCTCGGAGGAAACTCAACCCTCCACCCTCGCAATTCGCATTGCGTCACCTGCGAGCATTATCTGGCTCCCCTTGACTAATTGCCTCTGCTCTGCAGCTGCCAAAACACACTCCCTGAATGAGGTCCTCCATTCTTGTAACAGCTCAGGGGACGCTGTCGCGGGGACAAAAACTGGAACAGGGCTTGAACGTCTGGAAACAAACTGCCGCCGTGCACGAAAGCGCGGTAATCCATCATCCCCAGTGTCAAGTGTCATTATTGGGCGCGAAGTACCGTTGCAAGCGTGACTTTGCTCGGTTTTGCGGTAGGTACTTTACGTGTCGTGCGTTGGAGACACTCGCCACGGACTTCCGTTTCTTTGGGAATGGCGAACACAAAATAATGTAATTGGTTTCGCTTTTACAAGAAATTGCGAGTGTTTTGTGTGAAGTATTCTAATTTTCATTTAAAATTAAACTGTTAAACTCACATAGTCATGTCTAGATTTGATTTAATGTCCCGTTTTGTGGTGGAATGTGTACGTTTTCTGTAAGGAAAATTGTATATTTTCTTTTGTATATCTGAGACTATTAAATTACTATGCAATATCGTTCATATTGTGCTCAACATGATCTAAAATCGATCCAAAATTTAATTGAATCGAGATCTGCATATATTTTTTATATCGGTGGCAGTTTCTATAATTTACTGTCTTTTTATTTTTAGTCGATATTCCGTGCATAGAGAACATGAATGATTCCAAACTCTATTCTTCAACTTATCAGTTTACATGATTAGAAAAAGAATTATATTGATGAGTCACGTGGACTTTTCTCTTGAGATATCGAACATCTGAAGGCAACATGTTTTTCGAATCTACTAAATGCATTCAACCAAGCTTCGGTTCCTATTTGAAGAATAATAATGAAAACGTTCCTTAGAATGTAGGGTATTTCATATATTTCGGTGTACTTTTACACTTTGAAGGTGCTAATGAATCTGATTTACTACCTCTCTTCTTGATTTGAAACTTGAGAGAGTTTTACACAAAAATAGTATTATATGAAAAATGTATAACAATTGAGTACATGTAACGATTTGAGAAATGTAATTTGAGTAACGATGATAACAAAACGTAACAATTTGAGAAATGATTACCCCCACATGTAGTTTCACAGGAGGGTAATGATATTGTGGGGTTAAGACTCGTAATTACCATTCTGTGCATAGATATTTTAAAGTAACTGTTTAAACCTTTATTCTGATGAGTTGTCACTAATCTGAGGATATACGCTTTCTATTGGCTGCTTAAAGGGATGTTATATTCGTTGGATTAGTTCATTGAAAAGTGCAGCTAGGTGCATTAATCCCCCGTGTACTTTTTAATTTCCACAGGATTGTTTTAATTTCCGCAGGATAATACGTTATCTTCTCTAACTCTTTAGTTCAGTTGACAGTTCCCATTATGAAGAGATCTCGATGGACTTATAAGTGGGCGCAACGTATCGAATTCGAAAGCGATTTCTTCCGAGTTGGAAGCGGTAAACGGCATAGTAAAACGAAATGAGATGCAGCGACTTAGTATTATTTTCCTTGGAAGGAACCCTTACTGGACTAATATTTCCTGATTAATGCTCTTTAGAAAACTGCCTGCCATGTTGGCGCGAGAATTTGGAACTGCGTTCGAGTATGCCAAAACTAAAATTTGCTGGTTCGAGTCCCATGAAATATCTGAGTGCTTTGATGTGATTCGCTTCTTACCGCCACGTATCTGAAATATTTCATTCCAATTATAGCCATTCATATTTCGCCTCTCAAGATCACCACTACCATTGTGTATCCAGGGGAAGGCCATAACAAATTAACACGAATTATCAGCATATGAAAAGGGAGAACATGTAGTCTCAACCCTCGTGCTCTCCTTCGTACCTTACATGAAAACCCCATCAAATTCGATTTAACGAGGCCATCTTCTTCATTAAGAAGATATTTCATTAATGTCGATATAAATAGTTAGGATGAAATTCACAAAACTGTTCTGGTGTTGGATACTCTTAAGTACGAGTATTTGATTCTTCAACTTTAGCAATGCTGTGATGTTGCGGTGACGATTCTAAAGAATAAAGAAAATAGTTATAAATAGGATTTCCCTGGTAGCAGTCAGACTGATGCGAGTGACATCAATGTAGACAATTATTTTTCAATAAGAATATGTACAGATCGGAGTCGAAAATTGGCCAGTCAAAAACATTAAAAAGAAGTTTATTGGTTTTAAGACTTTTTAATGAGGAATGTTGTGAATACGTCTGAATAATAGTAGTGTTTAAAAAAATAGGAAAGAATTGCGAAAAGTGTCTTGTAAAAATATATAAATTTATATGCGAATGGTTCTAATTACGAGCAAATAAGCGATGCATTTTGTCGCTTATACGACTTATACGACCGTGGCACCATATGTATGCGAAGAGCACACGAAGTGTCTGAAAGCACGAAGAAGTCCTCCGAAAAGTCCATTCGCCCCTCGGCGGAGACCGGAGCCTTCGTGCTGGGAGGGAGTGCGAATGGAGAGAGTGCGACGAAGTGGAGGTGCAGGGCTGGAGGCGGTGGTGCTCAGGGGCAGCCGGATGCGCTGATAAGGGTTTGGCCGCGTGGGGCGCTAGGCGGAACCACGCCGGTGGGTCGAAAGCAAAGAAAAACTAAATGCGGTCCGAAAAAAAGGAAAAAAAAAGAAAAAAAGGGAAAAAAAAGTAAACCTATGTTGTTGACAGTGAGAGGGGAGAGTTTCCGCATACTACACGCTCTATGACAGCTACCACAAGACGATGTTCTATTAACGTTAACAACAAAAATAAAATCACACGCTACTCGCAATTCCTACTCGCGCAACGTAATTTTGTTACAACTTACCCATTCTCGATTCTTGTAATGACGCACTGCGTATTAATTACGACATTCGTTTCGACTGTCATGTATTCTGTAATTCACAACAAATATTCGTGATCATTGATTATTTACGTGAGAATCGCACGATTAGAAAGTGCGCCGTTGGGTCCGGTGCAATTTCGGCCCACTGCGCAACGACTCGCTGTACGAAGGCCACGCGAGCGCGTGGCGCCGAAAGCGAAATGAATGAGGGAAAGGGGCCGTGAAGTTTGTCTTGGGAGGCAACGTAGTGCTCTACTTGCATCGAGCTGCAAAGACGTAACACTCACATACTCGTACGTCACGCCTGAGTGAATACCATACTCGTCAATGTTCTGGAGATTCATAATTCTAATCGAAATTGTTATTGTCATAGATGAAACTGTAATATTGTTTTATTCTTTTACAAATTATATAATACGCGCGCACACACACACACACATATATATTCTTATCATCTTGTTGAACGTAATCACGTGTTCAAATTGTTCAAAGAAGTGGTTGCGCTGACCGGGATTCGATCCCGTTTTTGGATTATTTAGATTTCTGTACGACTTCGGAATATATTCTCCGAGCGTAATTTCGTTCAACAAGGTGACGGGAATGGTGGCAATAATATGAATATATGTACATACATATCTACCTCCAAGGAGCGATAATCGCGCACATGAAAACTGTTCAAAGGATTGGTTGTCTCCATAGCTTAGTGGTTAGAGCAGCTGGGCATAAACCAGAAGGTCCCAGTTCCAATCCCTATGCAACCAATTCTTTGAACAAATATAATAATAAAAATATAATGTAATAATAATAATAATAATAATAATAATAATAATAATAATTCCAACATTATTCAGTGGGTGCTCTAGCTTATAGTTGCGAATACTACCAAGGTATCCTGAACCAGACGATCCTTGCGTTCCCACAGTGGCGGTAGGGACGAGCTAGATTCCTACTGTGAGAGAAAAGAAAAATCAGTTTCGATTGGTGATTCGCGTTGCACAGGTCTTGAGAAACGTTATCAATTAACTATACATTTGCTTACGACACGATGTTACGTTCGTAATTGGAGATAAGTATTTGATGAGACAATGCGCATCTCTGTGCTGAAATGTTCTCCGTGACATTGCAATCCGAAGTGCCTCTTGAGATGGTTCATTTCGCCGCTGCGTGAGCATCGAGATACCAAATGCACATATCTTCATTTTATAAGAGCTCTCTTAATTGAGAATAAAAATGTAATGGGCGGAGTCTGTTAGATATTAATCTTCTGTGACTTATTTCGACATGCGATGAGTAGTGTATACGTACTATAGAGTGGGGAACTTTTCTTGGTACATCTAAGATACACCTGATAATTGTTTTTTCTGAATTATGGGAGTGATATTTGAAAGAAATATATATAAAAATTAATTCATGTGACTAATCATTGATTAGTTTGTAAATACATTTTCACACATTTTTTTTATTATTTGAACAAATTAATAGCATATGATTTTTGGACAATCTAAATTAGTATTTGAAGTGGTTATACTAACACTCGATAGTAAGTTCGTTTTCAGTAAGTTGATTATTCTGGTAATATGAATTTGTTACGAAAATTGCTTGGTGTGATAAATTGTTGAAGTATATTACATGAAAGTGGAGTATCACGAAGGCATGAATGATCATAGTATTATTAGATATATGCGCATTTGGATTTTGAATGCGCGTTTAGTATAACAAATATCTTCTCTTCTGGAGTTGTAATCGCAGTAAACGATCCGCATACTGCTCATTACAATTTCACTACGCAGCTTCCCAGAATCACGTCCCACAGGGGTCTTTGAAGTTCCCTGAAGGGAAGAACGGCGGCTTGCAGTTCTCGGAAGGCAAAGCGCATGGAGAGAAAACCGTAATACACAAGAGAAACGCAACTATTCAGAAGATCCTCTATAAATTAAATGTATCGATGTCTATTTTTCATTACCCTTACACAATAACACAAAACATCGATAAAAAATCGAAATACTTGGTATCTTGAAATTTTTCCTTCCTTTATCGATTATAGATTCGAAATATTGCGATGTTGCCAGAGACTTAACTTTTTTCATGTTTCGTTTTTTTAAATTATCGTACGTATCCTTTTCAAACCTGCAAAGTGAGTGGTAAGATTTACTTGATCTGGTAATTAAACAATTTTCTAGAACTCGCAAGTGGCACGAATTGGTTAAATAGAATAGGATACAACAGAGAATAAGTAATTAAAACGTGGAGGCGCGCGAAATAACTGCAAAAATTACTCGAGAAGAACGTAATAAGGATGCTGGTAGAGTAAATGAGATGTAAGAGAAGGGAGCTTGACAGATGTAGGCGTGATGAGCGGCGTGGGTTGGGGCGGCGGGTCGCAGGGGGTATGCCAGAAGAGAGGCAACACACAGTAGAGCCGTCTTGCACGATGAAGGAGACGTAGACTACGGAACGCGTCCCGAGGGACCGACGGCAGATGGAATGAGCGCAGATACGACGCCGCGAGAGGCCCGGTGCCGACAGCAATCCGGCGGACGTGGAAAGGGGAACAAGCGGCGAGAGGTCGATCTATTACAGGAAGACGAGGTGGAATGAAACGGTAGGAACCTGGAGATGCGAAAGGACTGCACGGAAAACCAAGTTTCGGAGCGATCATTAACCCAATCTACGTGACAAGAAAGAACCAAGCTATCAGAATAAGTAAACGAGTGACGGTTACAAATATGCCATTCTTTACGTATAAATGATGAATTCATAATTCCATGATGTTTAAAACTAAAAATAATGGACAATTAAGTTCTTGTCCTAGTACGCGTCAGAGAATAGGTTGAGATGAAAATGTGTGAGATATGTCGATATTGGAAGATGATATGAAATGAACCATGAACGACAATCGAAATGGAATGAAGAAAACAAATGACCAGGGCAAAGGTAACACGCGATGGACGAGGTCACTTTGTGTAATAAGAAACCGAGGAACGCGATGAAAGAGGTAGACGAGATGGACATATGATGTGAGGCTGGCGGAGGACGAGCTGATCTTCCAGACTGCGTGGGCTAACAGAGCGATGGAAGGACTGAGCTGCGCGAACGCGCGTCGCCGGTAACGCCGTGATGCGATCGCCTCGCGGCGCCGAAGGGAACGCTCCGCATCACACAGCAGGTGGCGCCTCCCGCCGCAAGCCCCGGGCGGGGAGTGGAGAGGCGAGGAGAGCGCGAGGACGTGCGCGAGCGTCATCTCGGGGCCCTGTCGCCTCGGGCGCGCTGCAGCTGCTAATTAACGCGCCGGCGCCGCCGCGGACTGCGACCGTGGGATCGAGCTACCCTCTTCCGCCCTGCAATCCGCAAGCACTCCCGCCCCCGCATCTCTCGCCCGCATCCCCCCGCCCTTCCCCGCCCCGCAACTCCCGCCCTCCGCACTCCCCGCCCCCGCACTCCCCGCCCCCGCACTTCCCCCCCCGCCCTCCCCCCCCCCACTCCCGCGCCCCGATCCCCCGCCACCCGCACTCGCCCGCCACCGCACTCCCGCCACCGCACTCCCCGCCACCGCACTCCGCCCTCCGCACCCCGCCACCCCCCCACCCCGCACTCCCCACCGCACTACCCGCACTCCACTCGCCCACCCGCACCTCCCCGCCACCACTCCCGCACCCGACACTCCCGCCACCCGCCACTCCCCCCCCCGCACCCCCATCCCGACACGCCAAGCACCCCCGCCCCCGCACTCGCCCGCCCCCGCACTCACCCGCCCCCGCCTCCCGCCCCCCGCCCCCCGCCCCCCACCCCTGCACTCGCCACCCGGCCACCGCACTCCCCGCCCCCGCATCCCCGCCCCGCACTCCCCGCCCCCGCACTCCCCGCCACCGCACTCCCCGCCACCCGCACTCCCCGCCACCCGCACTCCGCCACCCGCCTCCCTCGCACCCGCACTCCCGCCACCCGCACTTCCCCGCCACCCGCACTACCCGCACCCGCACTCCCCGCCCCCGCACTCTCCCGCACCCGCACTCCCCCACCGCACCCCCCCGCCACCCCACTCCCCGCCACCGCACTCCCCGCCCCCGCACTCCCCGCCCCGCACTCCCGCCCCTCCCGCACCCCGCCCCACTCCCCGCCCCGCTCTCCCCCGCCCCCCCCCGCACTCCCCGCCACCGCACATCCCCACGCACTACCCGCCCCCCGCCTCCCGCCCCCGCACCCCGCCCCCCGCTCCCCCGCCACTCCCCGCCTCCCCGCCTCCCGCCCCGCACCCCGCCTCCCACTCCCGCCACCCCCCGCACTCCCGCCCCGCACTCCGCCACCGCGACTCCCGCCCCCCGCCTCCCCGCACCGCGCACTCCCGCGACCTGCCCTCCCCGCCACCTGGCATGCCACTCCCGCACTCCCGCCCCTCTCCCCGCCCCCTGCGCCGTCGCTCCTCGCCTTTGCACGAATCCGTTCCTGCCCTTGCGTCACACATTCCGTACTTCGCTTCATTTCCCCTCATCTCGCCAAACCCCTCCTTTCTATTGCCTCACGCACCCCACCACATACCATCCGCCGATGCCCGCCCATCCGCCATGCAACCATCGCCATGCCACCATCCGCCATGCACCATTCGCCGCGCGCACCCCGCTCCGCACTTATTCCGCAGTCCGTCCGTCCCCTCCCAGCGCGTTCGCCATGCACCGCCCCGCGCCGCCCCACACGCCGCGCCATGCCGGCCGGGCACGTCCCGCGGTTACAGCCCCCGCGAGTCACCGAGCACGTGACACCCGCCGCAGCCGCCCCCGGAACGCCCTCGCGCCGCGCCAGGTGCACGGCCAATTGATTTATTTCCCTCCCGGGACCCCTTCCTCCCCCCCTTCCACCCTGCAGCCACTTCTTTAAATTTTACTTGCGCTGCGGGCGCCTCTCCTTTGCGCCTCACTCCCGTGCCGCTGACTTCGGGTCGCGGGCTTGCTTGATGAAAGGTTTGGGATGGGGTCGCTGGATTCGGAAATAATTATTTTGGACCTCCTGGGCACGATTTTGTTTTCTGAATTTTATTTGATTCGATTGACACTTTCTTATTTGACTTATTTCTAGGAATTCTTTCAATTTGGAGCAGAGATATTAACATTAATTTAAGATCATTACAATAAATACAAAAATTAGCTTATCTTCAAAGAACCTACATTGTTAATTCATATTGTTTGTTTTTTTCGTACGCGTCAGCGATACCAATTACAAGTTCGCATTGCTATCTCTTTAATTTTATTTGTTTTTATACGAGATTATGCTTTTTAAATTTTTATTTGGATAATAATATTTGAAATTCCTCTGTAGGACTCCATAGTTTCGTCTAACTACATTGTCAACAGTATTCATTTCACGTGATATTCTTAACTTGTAGTGTCTTACAACAACGTGTCTTACTATTTCAACGAACTCAACCGGCTGTTGTGAATCTTTTGGCACGATGTCACGGATATTAATTAATATCTCCTTAAGACATACATAGTTGGGGTTACAATCGAAAGTTCCCTGGAATTATGGCGAGTGCCTAGAAAGACGGCATGGATAGGCTCCTTAACCCGCCTGGCCTCAGTAACTCACACATTGACGCTGACATTCTCGAAGAATTCACCGGCTGAGGTGGCTCAGGGCATCAACTGATGTCACTGCGGTGCTTCTGAAGATTCTGGCTTGGTGTCACGGTGACAGGATTTTCAACACTAACTAGATAGCTAGGTCGAGTTCAGTCACTGAGAATTCTTACGGTCGGTAGTTTTCCATGGTTTTTCCGATCAATACCAAGCGAATGACGTAGCAGTACCCTAAAAAACGGGCCACGGACCGCATGTAATCTTTCCTTCCTCTGCCTTTTCCTCTCACCCCTTACACACATACACACACACATACACACACATACACACACACACATACACACACACACACACACTTACGTATATGCCGGGAGACCGGTCGGGTGCTTAGAGCTTGTCCCAGCTGGGGCGGTGCCCTGCGGTTGGGAGATGGCTGAACAGGGAAACCTCGCAAATTAACGAGTAGGAATGTGGAAACCTTCTTTAGCAGCCAAATTGTTCCTACCGTTTTCAAAAGCAGTGATTCAATGGTTTCGGACGATCCGTGTCTTGTGAGATACTCTTACGACTGTGGCACTTGGTCAGACCTTAAATACGCACTACTATGTAAATTTATCGCATCACATTTTCATAGGGACACATGAGTATTACAGCACAAGTAACCATTCCGTGTTAGTCTCAGTTCGTCAGAGTTCCCAGTGCAGTGGAGTAGGAAGCCAAGTTCTCTGAAATCAGGGCGCCTGCCTAAATTAGTTATGTGACAAGGACTACAAAAATCGATGTTAGTGAACATCGATGGTCAAAATTAAAATGACACACAATGTTATTAATACATCGACATTTAACATCGCTGTTTTATAGCTATTTTAGTAACCTCGCAAATTAAATCCGCGCCCAACAAAATTTAATTTGACAGTGGTCGGGTTTATTAATTAAAATTAATATTTAAGTGGAACAAAACTGAGAAAAATACAAGAGAGCTTGAAAGCCTGAGCGTCTAGGGTCATCTCAGAAGGTCAGTTTTCAGATGGTTGAATAAGAGTGGAGGATGAAGGAGCAGGCCCTACGCCCACGGCTTATGCGTTGACGACCTTTATACGCGTGTGCGGAATACAAAGAAAGACGTAGGAATTACCATGGCTTAGATGCCGCCTCTGGCGAAAGAGAGGTTGCTTGATGAAGGTAGCACGAAGGACGTTAGTTAGGTTCGAACACATAAACTAACAGTGTTATAGAGATGTTACTATAAGAAGGTACTTCTTTGACAACCATTGCTTGGCTACAGCTGGCAACATATATGCAGGTTATGTCCATTCGTTCTTATTGTCAATGCGTTCGTTTACAGTTAGCTCACTTGTAAATGGCTTCATCACTCTCTCTCCCAATATTATCGCTCTGCAAGATTTTCATTTGTTTCTCGACCTGTCAAAATGGTCCCTTCTTAGTGTTAGAATAACTCCTCTTCACCATTAGTTATTATTTCGTATTTTAACTTTTCCAGTATTGTGATTATGGGAATTTTTCATTGAAAAATAAAACATCGGAAACGTAAAAACATCGAGCTCAAAATATCGATGCTGAAATCATCGGATTCAATATATCAATGTTTAAAACAACGATGATTCTACAAAAATATCAACACAGCTGTCGCATGCATACTTCAAATGTCCATGTGTTGTTATTGTCATTGTGCGTTCGTTTACAGTTAGCTCACTTGTCAATGGCTTCATCACTGTCTCTCCCAATGTTATCACATTGCAAGATGTTCATTTGTTTCCAAACTTATCAAAACGGTCCCTTCTTAATGTTAGAGTAGTTTTAAGTGGTAGAGGATTTCTTCATTCACAAATAAAACATCGAGCTCAAAATATCGATGTTGGAAATCATCGGCTTTAATATATCAATGTTTAAAACATTGATGATTCTCGCCACACAAAAAATCATCAACACAGGTGTCGCATGCATTCTTCAAATGCCAGCCAAATATGAAACCGCGCTGCTTCTACGCGTCTTGTACTCGTGGCGTGCAGTCAGCTTTGCAGCATGACTTGAGTGTTTCATGCGTATCATTTTGTTTGAGAGCGAAGATAAGGACGGCCTGGATCGTGCGTTCAGAGACCAAGAACGTTTCTCATTTTGGGGAAAAATTTAAATGGACTTTCTACGATCAAAGCAAACGGGACTGAGGCGTAGCCAGTCTCCGTTTTTACGCATCAGAAGCATTATAATGTTATCATGGCATTTCTGCTGCTGAAAAGACTTGGTTTGTTCCTCCGGAGAAAATTAGATCCACTTTATCCTCTGATTATTTCGAAGCGGCGCAAAATGCGTTTCTCTTTCGTGACTTTCCAACGCAACGATGTTTAAGCAATTAGCTGCTCATTGGGCCCGATTAGGTGCATTCGATAAGATAAAGCCGGTAATGGCAAAATTAATATCGTTGAAGAAAAACTGTCAGCAGAATCCGATACACAAAGGAGATTACGTTTTGTTTCTTGCATTTTTCTTCTGTCATTTTATAACGGTTTCTATCTCTGCGGAGTTCTCATATTGTCTCGTGCATTCTTCCGTATTTCTCTTTCTATACATCTCTCTGTTTCTTTATTTTCTCTGAAAATTTTTGTACTTTCACTTTCTCTTCCATACAAATTTGTCCATACCTGTTGAAATTACATGTCTTCTAGGCACTTTCGCTCTCGTTGAAAAACTATTACGAGTACATTCACTATTACATTATTCGTGTGTATTTATCCCTTGTTCTGGTTATTCTAATCTTTTATTGAAACACATTTGCTTGAATCTTACCAACATAATAACCTAGATCCATTACGTGCAGAGACGCTTATTCATTATACTCTCAATTTTCTCCAGAGTATTGACGCCTCTTGAACTTGCCGTTTTTTTGTTATTTTTTGTCGACCGACTCAGCGTAAATATTGATTAGATGTGACTTCTTTTGTTTCCATCTCAGCTCACGCCTGCATATAATCATTCAGATTTGGTTATAGAGGCATATAGAATCTTGTGGACCGCAGGAAAAAAATCGTTGAAATAGATGAGAATTTCGGTTTATGATGACATATTGTTTGCAACACCCTTTCACGTGAAGCAATTCGTATTGTAATAAACATGAAAGAAATGTAAATAGATTGTATTTTCTCATTCTGGTCATACCTCGAATTTCATGTCATATTTATCGCATTAATATTATCCACAGTATGTAGCTTTTTCAGCCATCCCCCGATGAATGATTTGGGTGAATGGGCGTTGGTATGAATGATATGATGACAGAAGAATGGTGGAATGAGAAACTGGGGAAACAGGAGAACCCCGAGAAAATTAGCAGGTTTCCGCAGCCGGAATCGGCATTTACGTGGCTGTCCGGAAGACTTGGCCGTCCTTGGCTCGAGTGCCAGCGCTTCGACCGCCAGCCATCCTGCGACCCTACTAAACCCCCGAAAAAAATCTGCCGGAAACCCACCTTGCCCACCACGAATGCCTCCTTGCCTTTACTCCGACACGAAAGGAGACCATACTGATCACTCACCACGATCGCGAAGTGACCACCTGGCACTGGAAAAGGATAATTACATTTAGATTCAATCCTCCTACCGCGAGTCAAAATTGTCTCGCGGCGTCGGAGCGCCCCGTCACGGAGACGCGCGCGCGCCTGTGACGCGGTGAGTCTCCGCCCACGCGACCGAGCTGTCGTAACGCTTGCCTCACGAAGCCGCTCCTGCATGGCGCACCGCGCGACCTTGGAGGCCGGTGTCGCGAACGCGGGCTGAGAGTTCTCAGGACGTGCAGCGCAGTCGCTCCAAACGAAATGCCGGAAGAAAGAAATCTACAAACGAATAAAAAATATAAAAAATAAGCAAAATAAATTAAATATGAATAAAAAATGAAATGAAATGAAAAATAAAACAAGACATAAAAAACAAAGTAATAATGAAAGCAAATAAACCAAGAAGTAATAAAAACAAAGAAGTAATTAAAACAATCAAACAATTAATAATAAAATTAAAGAAAGAAATAATGAAGACAAATAAAAATAGTCAAAAGGTCTGTTGGCATCTCAATTATGTATGTCATTGAGAGACCGCTAAAGGTAAATATCTAGGACGCCAAATGATACATTTTGTGAAGAATGTGTAGTAAATTTAAAGTGGTCTGGTTAGTCAAATAATAATGATGATGATGATATCCCAAAGGTTGGGAGAGCCTGTTTTCAAGAGAGGTGATGATTGGTGCTGTTATACCTACAACATTGCAAGTAACCAGAGAGATGGTTTGCCACTGCGTTCTTCACTGGATGGGTTATTGCAGTTACCTTGAGTGAATGGTTAGAGTTGAACGAGTCTAAATGAGATGGCGGTTCAGGTGTAATATACGGTTTCATGAGAATCCATCCACGCTGGATGCATATAAGCAATAGGCGGTATCTGTTTTGTCTTCCATCGCGCGCATTTCGCCCCATTGCGGCTTGTTGTGCGTAGCAAGACGGCGTGACACATGCCGAGATTTGCCTTCAGCGCCGAGAAGCTGTCTGTGGGGCGCGGTGAGGTGAAAGCGAGCAACTCTCTGGTCTTCTTCGAATAAACACGCTTGAGCACAATGCGGGCGCATCTCTACATCAGTATTTCGAAAACATACACACATGCGCGCGCGATCACACATTCGTGGACACGTACACAAAGGTTCCATTCACATCATGCACATGCCGATTCCTTTGCTAATACCGTACACCACGTGCACCTTCATGCGCACATTCATTCATCACGCTCGCGCACACTTGTCAACGCAAATGCACGCACTCGTTCGATAAACATGCGCACACTCATTCGTCACTCCCGTTTACTATTCATGGTCGTCTATTATCTGCGCGATTTCTCAGTTTCACAGAATATATTCTCTTGCTCATTCACCACTCAACACACATTCCATGCTTCAGTATGGAATCCTCAGGTATGGAGTCCTCAGTGTGGAGCTCTCAAGGGCATATAGCCTCGTTAGTGAAGTCATATTGACGAGTCTTCTAGAAAATCGAGAATATCACTCAGGAGGAGTCGATGCGCTGACGACCCCCCCCACACACACACACACCTCATTCTTGAAAGCAACTGTGGTAAGCGGAGAGGACAAACAACTCGCTAGGTAATGGCGTCTTGACATCAGATGTTAATAATAAGCACTGAGTTCTTGTGCCAGTGATAATGATGATACCAAGAACGACGTTTTGACAATGTTTGTTAATCCGAGGTATTTTGTACCAGTCAGCGCAAGTTATTTCCTTAGTCCTCTTTTTCAGACAGGGATGCAAAATCATCGTGCACCTCACCGACTTTATCGGATTTGTGGTCTTGTGAACAAAATTCTGAAGAAGTCAACGGTCCAGAATACCCTGAGAATAGCTATACCTAACGGTTTTCAAAAGCACATGCTTGTAGCGGTTTAAAAAAAAGACACGGAAAAAATGTAAACATGCGTATTGAATTAAAACGATTTATTTACATCTTTCTGCACAGCTCAGATCAGTAACCCTCTTATGAGTGGCCTCCTTTATTCTCTTTGGAAACAGGTTTCCTTTCACTTTCCTTTCAATGAATAATTACGAACCTGTGATTTGAGTTGCGTGTCTTAGCTTTGCATGGTGTAGTGTTTTGTTCGCTTCAGAATGTATTGGATTTGTGTATACGAAAGCCTGGTCCCTGAAGACATTTTTCGCGTTTTGCAACAAGTTGCTCCCCTTTCGATGTAACTACTCCGCAGCAAGTCGTGCCAACCTACAACTGACTCTTTGGTGGGAAAATGTGTGCATTCTGTGTGATATAATATTTCCTTGACAAAATTATGATGCTAGTTTAGTGAAGTTGAAGACGTCTCATAAACTAATTTATCCTCTAAAATATTCTTGAGTGCTTCTCAAACCAGTTATGAAAAGTAACGGATCGACGATGCAAAAACGTGTGAGTTGGAATTATTTTCTGTTTATTAAACAAAAGATCAGAGAATTATTGGAAGAGAAGATTTAAATATGGATGAATTTAATTGAAACGGGAAGTTATCAGGAGAACACAAAATTATCATATCATCATTCGGTTGATAGTGTTTACATCACTTTTGTTTTTACCAGTATTTGAAAGAACAGACTATTTAGAAGATGCTTGGAGAATTCCTGGAGAACATCTGCGTGCATACTGCTTCTTACGAATGGCCACCATGCAAAATGCTGTTTCATCTTCATTACAATGGCCATGACTGGAGAAACCAAGGTCCACGTAACGAGAGAAGTCGAGGCGCGGGTTTTCTCTGGTGAACACTGCTGGTTTCTTCTGTGTACGTCATTCTAGGACGGTGCGGCAACGCCGACGTTATCTTTCATCGCGCTCGGTGTTAATTATTTAAAAACCACATGTTTCACTTAGTGCACCTTGAGGAGGACGTGGCGCGAGGGGACCTGAAAAAAGGCAGTTTTAGGAATGAAACGTCTGGTAGCCACAGGGGACAAACGTCTCCGATAAACTGTCATATACGATCACGTAAAAAAATCAGGGACGAGGTGATAGAGAACCTTCTAAAGAGTATTCTTTACGTGGCCGATTCTTGTACACAAAATGAACACACATCATGTAAACAAGTATTTCACATTAGATGGAATAATATTGCCGCACATAATTCGTACTAAGAGAAAGTACATCAGAAATATGTTTAATAATGAGTTGGAAGTGTACAATTACGAGCAATTCCGAAGGCTCACTGGTCAAGTTGGTCGTTTTGATGCGTGTGTACGCTCTGTGGTTCCATTCAAGAAACAGCTAGAGGAAATGACGCCTTATCACGTTTCCGATCACTTGAGGAAGCACTCATTTTGCGTTCATGGAGAATATCACTGAAATCTGGGCCTCTATAAGTAACCACCTATTTGAAGCAATCGCTCATAGCTTAAGGGTTCGCTTATATCGTGAATGTTGACGATGAATTCGATCGGACGTTTAGAAAACCGTTTCTCGGTAAGATTAAAGGTTTATCGTGAAAGTATCTGTTTAACATGTCCAAATAATCGAACTTGTTTTTAACCTTTACAGTACTTGCTGTTACACTTATTTTTGCTGAAGTCCCTAAAAGTATGTTGCCTTAAGATTACATTATGTATTCAAATATCTTCTTGCACATCGTGTACCAGATTTTCCCTCCCATCTGCACTTTCAAAACCATTCAACTTTTGTACATGTTTAGGAATGATTAATTATATCTAAGTGAAATCTTTTACTCAGAGACTACAAAGATCACTTTCTTAAACCTTAATTGCTATTAAGGTTAAACGGCTTAACGTAACATAACCTCACCTTAACGGGAGGGGAAATGTAACACGTACACGACCCTCTAAATACATGATTTCCATCATTTTGAGGGCATACCTATATTTTCCAAACGTCTCTCTGACCGTGCTATGCCCAAAGGCACACTATGTCGAGAAAAAGTGTACATTGTGTTGTAGGCGGACGGTTTGTTGAAACCGTCTAATATGCATTGGAAAGACCGCGACCGCCCCTATCGATGACCGAGTGACGAATGGCGGCGCGCCCCTATAGAGTGTGTGCGGCGCGAATCGTGTCCGCTGCCACCGCCTGTAATGAATGTGCTTCGCGCTCCGCTGCGCTTCATAATTAGCGGGTAGGGGCACGGGTGCAACTCTTACTGTTCCGAGAGCGCCACTCTAACGTAATGTGTCGCCGTTTTTTGCTTTCTTCCAACTAGTCGACGTGGGATCTGGCAAAATTTACGCATAGGAGCCATGGAGGAATAAGCGAGGTCTCTCTATGAAGGCTGTGTGCGATAACTCGGTAAACGGGTTTTGGGGTCAGTTTATTCTCGAATGCTCTTTTGTCAAATGATTCCTTAAAAGGTGCCTTCCAAAAAGAAATCTGGTTAAGCGTGTGATAAGGAAACTGTTACAATCCGTTGTGCTATGACCTATTTTTATCCTAGAACGGTCTGTGTACATATTTGAAAAATTGTAGTTAAAGGAAAGCTATTCATTTTGTACACTTTTGATAGTTAAAGTGTGTTTCACAGTCTAGTTTCTTAATTATTAGAGGTATAGAAAACAGTATTGAAGGCTTTTCATTTTGTCTGTGAAGGTAGTTCATTTCGCTGATGTAGCAGCGTTGGTTTCCGAAAGGTATCACATTCAATACTTTAATGACTTTTGAATATTTCGTCGATGCTGTTAATAGTGAAATTTTAATGCTAAGAGTGAGCATCAGTAGTGTACGCTCATAATTGGTGAGCGCAATTAAAAAAAAATTAACAAGTTGGATACTGAACTCTACTTGTTTGCACTGAAGAGTCGCCAGTAGCAAGAACGAATCCAAACAAATTTTATTTGTTCAAAAGAACTAAATGAATTAATTTTATTGAAATATTTTCCTTTCGTTGCTGTAATAAGTATGTTTTTGATGACCGTAGTATTCTATCCTCTGGAACAAGTTGGTTAGTGCGGACCTGGATCAAAGTTCTGAAGGACGTAATCGTGCTCATAAGTGTGTTTACGGCACTTGACATGTCCAATGAGATCACAAAGAAGTTTATATTTCACTGTTCGTTGCAGCGGTGGCGAGTGGGAATGAGGGTTCGGGATATGATTGAAGGGCTCTCTTTGGCAACACACCTTCCCTGGGCCCCCTTAGAATGAAGCAGCCTTCTAGTAGAGCATTATTAGGCTTGAAAAAAGTGTCCTATACATCCTTTATTTTGTTATATCGTAAAATACTCCTGTACTGAATTTGGTAAAATATTTATACTACATTGTTAATCACTTGTGCAAATAAATGAAGTATAAATTAATATACACATTATGCATCTTAATAATTGTCTGTAATTATTTTACTCTTTTATTAATCTTGGCTCATTAGTCTAGAGCTTAACTGCTTCTTATCGCGAACATTTACAGTTCTTTTTGGTTTTGTCTATCTTTAGACACTTCGTTAACTTATCTCCAACAGATGGTTTGTCATAAATCTATTCTTCATGACTTGTGAGTGCAATTCATCTGTTTGTGTACGAGTTCATTCGCCTTTATTCGTTGATAAATGGATTGAAAATAACGACTTTGAAGCAATTACTATAGGAAATGACACATAAAAAGATAATCATATGTTTTATCCGGTTTGAAACAAAATCTACCTCACAAGAATTATTGTATCTTTCACAGAAATGAACATATACTGATTGTTTACCTTAGCCTGCCTATTTTTGTCCACGGTAATGAAAGTTCACGTCATTAAAATATAACTTCATAATCTATAAGGTATTTTTAGAGGCGTGAATTTTTTAAGCTGCCTTATTTCTAAAGTATTATCTAACAGATGTATGACTAAAGAATTGGGAGGACTTTCTAATTTTGAACATGTGTGGTACTTAATTTTTTCTTCTTCATCAACTCTTGGTATTTTAAAATAAAAGCGAATTACATCGTTTCGGACACATGGGGGGCAGAAGCAATGTTTCTTCTTTAGACTGAAATCATTGGATGAGTTTAATATTAGGTTTGCTGCGGTTTGCATTATGTCCATTTAAGAATGATCTACATATAAGTGATTTATTGTCGAAAGCTTAATACTAGCTAATACATTTTTCTGTATTTTAAATCGATTTATTTATACCTATGGCTTTGACACATATGTTTTTTTATACACGAGTGTTGTATGAAGATGGAAGCTAAATGACTCATTGATTCTGATTGCATATTTTTAAATGCTTTGGAGAAGAGAAACAGCAAATTAATTGATCTACAGGATATGATTTGTTGAGGAGGTTTCCCGGTTTTATGGATTAGATAATCTGATCATATATTACCAAGATTGTGGAAAGTACCCAAGCAGTACACTGACCAATGTGTAGGGTAATATATGTAATTAACTCTAATAATTGAATTTTAAAATGATTTAACAGAGTACAAACACAGTTGCACTCAGGAGAATCCATGTATTAAATTAGAATGCCCGTACTTTACCATGATATACTTTACTGATATACTCCCGTCATTATGAAATGTAGAAATATGTATGTACTTCACCATTAACTACAACTTACTCAATTTAAAAAAAAGTTTTGAAGCGAATAGTCTCGGCCATGAAATGTTCCAATGGATTTCTCCAAATCTAGATTCTGAAGTGAAATACACGATAAAATAGAAATTAATTGTAATAAAAATGTTATCATCCATATGCATGTTTTGACACGTTTAGTATCTAATAAAAGAGCTTGTATTCACTTATCGTGTTCCTGAAAAAATAACAGTAGCTGTGGTGATCATGCGTGGCGGATGCCGCCTACAAAGCAGGACTCGTCCTTTGATAGTCTTATCTTTGAAGCGAAACGTCCATCCCACTTGGTTCAGCTACAGATTATATCGACGTGAGCTTTGTTCGAAAGTGGAAAGTGCCTACTTGGGATCTTTGTATATACATCGCTGGTATAAGGTCAATGGGCAAGATTCGATGTGCTTTCTGTTGTGATAAACGGCTTTTGGTGATAAACTTCGATTGCACAATGAATATCAAGAGCAGAATTGCAAGGCCTTCGGTAAGAGCAAAAACGATTTTGTGAAATACTTTTTTGTTCTTGTATTATTAATGTATTTTGAATTTTTTTTGATTGTCTTATGTTTCTTTTCGAATTCTTATATTCTGGAGAGAATAATACTGTAGAAAATAACGGATTTAATTAGTAGTACAGTTTCATTCGGATTAAAATATATACATTCTACAAAGGTTATAAAATACTTCAATCAACAATGTCATTTAGTTAACTAGTTATTTTAAGGGCAGCTTTTCATTTTTTTCGTAGAGTCATAAATATCAAGCATTTTTTAAAATTTCTTCCCTACATTTTACTTCTTCTAAAGATGTATTCCAATCTAAAGTGTGACTTCCACTGTGATGACTTCTCTCAACGGTTTATGGACTTCATCTTGCTTAGTCTGGTGTGGTCTGTCTTGGTCTGGTAAAGGAGAGCAGTGGTGAGGGGCGCAGTGGGTGGGTGGTTGAGTGGGGGGGGGAGGACTGGGGGTCGAGCCATGACGAGCTGTGCGGGGCTGGGCGCGGCGGGATTTGATGGAGCACAACTGGGCAGGAGATGGACCTAGCAAGGTTTTCTTTTCTTTTCATTTTATATGTTTTTATTTGCAATCTGTTACATCCGAGCAAAAGGCAATTCTTTTGATAGAGTTACAATGGCATGTGAAGGAACTGGGCATTCACAGTCCTTCACGAATTCATTTCCTGTAATAATCAAATAAATGGTATAAACAATAAATATAACATAAGGCAAGTATGATCAATTCAGAAAAACAACAGACAATATATATAAATACATTTACATTTTTAGCAATCATGAACGTATTTATGTTTTAACAAATAAATTAATTCCAAACTGTTTTAGTTAGTTACAGTATAACGTTCTATTGCAGTCCAATAATATATCTTGATTTTAATGATCGAACTTATTTAAGAGGTCCAGGGGGATGAAATATGCACAGTCTTCTTTAGTAGTGGCTATTGTCGAGGAAGTTTAATGCTAGGGAATTTGGGGATTTTTCTATGCGCTTATAATACTTTTGGAAACTGAATTGATATATTGTGGGTACATGTAAGTCATTGTGCAATTTATTTGAAACAAACCATGGGGCATTGGCAAGCAATCTTAAGAGTTGTCAATTGAAATCGCTGCAGTATTTCTAGGTTTGAGTTGGCAGCAGTGCCTCATAGTTCTATTCCGTTGGTCCAGACATGTTTTAATATTTAGTTATAAATCAGTAGTTTATTAGCCAATGGGAGAGACGATTATTTGCCTAGAAGCCAATAGTATTGCTTGATTTTGATTTCGAGAGCTTTTCTTTTCTTTTTGATGTGTGCCTTCCACGTCATTTTTCGAATGAGATGTAGATCAAGGTATTTCACGCAATCTGCCTGTGGTAAATCCTTGTTGATTTTAATTGGAGGACATCTATTTGGTGGACCCAACCAGGTAACAGTTCACCGTGCATCGCGACTTAGGGCCGGTTTCACCAAACTAAGAGTAAAAGAGTACTCTGGAGTAAATCATGTTTATTCGAGAGTAACTTCTTGGAGCGTTTCACCAACGCTTTACTCGAATGTAAATCGCTTACACGAGAGTAAATTCGAGAGAAACTTTGCACGGCGAAAATACGTCGAGTAAAGTACGGAGTAAGCGCTGTTTTCAATATGAGTGTACCTCCGAAATGTTATGTATGGTTCGACGATTAGGAATGATAGTATTTGAAGATGATTCCATCGCTGATTCTGAATATTTGTCCTCCAGTGTTAAGACAATGGATCATGGAAGGTGGCGGGAGAGAATGAGTTAGTTTTCGAATTATGACGTTCGACATTTTGTAACAAGGTTATGTTTGACCAAATCAGATGTTAACTCCATAAATTCGATATTAACTATCGTGGAGTGATTCTTACTCTTGGGTAACTACTCGGCTGTTGGTAAAACCGGCCCTTACTGTTGCTCGAAGGGCGGGGCAGGACAGGGCAGTGTACGACATAGCAGAGCAGGGCGTGTGATGGCTTCGCTGTCATCTCAACCCAGCCCGGCGCATCGCCACGCGAGGTGGCCTTGGCCCAGTGGGTGCCCCGCCTGCCTGCTTCATTAGCGGAGGCTCGCGCAGGCGACGGTGGGGGCGGGGCGCCGTTTATCCGCCGGAGGTGAGGTCAGCGGGCGAGGTGGCGCGTCTACACTGCATATCTGCACACGTACTGTACTCCGAGCGAGATGCGAAAACGTTGGAAAGTGTGTTGTATGAAAATTGGAAGTGATACTACAAATAAACGTTCATAGCATTTTCATAATTAGTGCCACAAGTTTACATCTCCGCACGTGATGTTCCCTGTAACCACAATGTGCCTAATGTTCTTTAGAAATTGCAAATAAATAGGGTGGATAAAAATATCGAGAGTTATCTAAAAGTGGATTCCTTGGGTCACGAGTAAGAAGTGACGACTAATTATTTCTAGTTCATTTTAGGCGAATAAAAAAATATATTTTCGTAGCATTAGAATTGATAAGTTATATTATTTAATTGATAAGGGTACTTGCTATGCCCTGCTGAGATATTCTCAGTTCTCACATTAATTATTGACTGTACTGTGAGAATTAAATATTGTTAATTCTTGGAACAAACATATTGTACTTAAAATTAAGGAAGAAAGATGAAAATCAGTTGTTGTATAATCCAGTGTGTAATATCAATTTTATTTAACTACCTTAAGAAGTGTTCAGAATTAAAAGTATTGTAGTACAGAAATATTTGCGTTTAGTACCATCTAATGAAAGAAAAAGCACATGACTCATGTTTCGCTCTATATGTTCTAATTTTCACGCTAACCTTCAGACGGAGGTGACACATGTGAATTCGTGTTCAGATCTTTAGAGCCAGTAGATTAATGAGTAAGGAAGCAAGTTCAAGAACAGCATTATCCTTTCCCCAAATGTGAACTTCGCTGAAACAGGGCATATCCCTGATGTTGTTATATCCTGAATGTTGCGTAGTTATGGTGGTTACGGAGATTTATTTTGACGAGTAATATTCGTAGAATATTTGTTTAAGATGTGCTTTTTGCTGAAATTATTTGATTCCTGTAAAATTGTTTCATCCACTTTGTAAATATAATAATAATATAATAATAATAATATAATAATAATTTGTAAATATAATAATATAATTCATTAGTGCTCACATTTTGGCGCTCACTGGTACATAATAATACATTTGCAACTAAATGTGTTTTTGCAAAAGAATACAACATTTTCTAGTTACTGGTTTCAAACAGGGTGGCCGCTCAGCATACATTTTATGTGGTCGATTTCGCACACTAATGTGTAATAGTAGATTGTTTCGGAATTGTTCTACAAATTGATTCCACGAATTTGTAATATATTTCTTGTTTTGGCCACAGAGCAGCAACACAATGGCGTTGTTTAGAAGTGGAGGGATAATTAACGTAAATGTATTAAATGATCGGATAAATGAGTTTTCCAACTCGTGGCTCAAATTAATTAGGTTTTAATTGAGGTAGATCTGAACAGCAAATCAATGAAAAATGCCGAATTCCTAAAATTCCATCTTAAGATTCTGATGAAGGCAAAGTATTCGCCGACGCCTTAACATTCTTTTTTGTTTTCCTCGCACCATCAAAATTGATAATAATTATTTTTTTCCCTAGTCTTTCACGGTAAGCATTAATGGAATGGCGCAACGCATGCTCTATCTTTCGAAGGTCGTGCAATTCTTGAATATATGTATGTATATATAGATCGCATTCAATCACATAAATAGTACAGATATTTTTGATTTAACTGGTTAATAAAAGTAAATTTACGGAAAAGTAAATGGCAAATAATAGTTCTATAAATTTAAGTGACAAATACATAGCTTCCTAAACAACATTCGTGTTGATTTGTATTGACACTAAATATCAATTTTTTTTAATGATTTCATGTTAATTCAGGTCACTATTTTATTAAGTAATTTGAACAACAGTTGTAGACATGCTAAAATGGAAAATGTGCTAAGATGGGGAACTTCGGAGTTGTTTTTTCTGTAGATAAAATCTTAGTTCTTTATGTACTTTGCCTACTGAAGAATTATGCAAAGTTAATTTACTATGTTTTGATAAGGGTATTGAAATTAATGGTTCGAATTAAATCATAAAAGATGGTATGTGTAGGATTTCAAATATGCAGGTGACGGAAAATCGGCGAAGGTATAATATCAGTTTTAAAATTCGTGAATTTAAATGACCAATCGGCAACGTTGATTTCTCCCAAACACGCACACGGGGCCGGCTCGCCGTCGATTGTCAAGGAATCCCGTTGGCCGTCCTGTGGATGCTGGGGGGAAGAGGGAGAGGTGTGGGAAGTGGGAGGTGGGGCACGCCCCAACCAGCGACCGCCGACCGCCGACCGCCGTGCTCCTCGACTTGCTGCTTTCGACCGGTCGACCTCGCTGCTGCACTCGCCGCGGCCGCGATTTCCTCAAACGGTCTGCGTTCACGCGCATCGTACGAGACAGACCTCGAACGCAGATCTGTGGTCCAGACGCGCGAATCTCTTCTTTTCCCTTATGGTTGAACCGCGTCGGGTTGCCGCTTGGCGTTATAGAGGTGACCACTTTTGTCAGGGAAGATCCACCTTACAAGTGCGGAATGTTTCTCTCCTCTCACTGTCACCGATTAGGAAAGTATCGTATCGTATAGTGGCCGGGTGATTATTGACAACATGTTTAGGAATGAATTCTTGATTTGACAGATAGGACAGACCAATATTTAAACCTCATGAACTTTAATTTTAGACGGATTTATTTACTTTTCCTTTATTGTTTATTTCCAGTTCAATGAGTATTTCCATTTCCAAGTGTAGCAGACAAACACAAATAACTGAGTTAATTAAAAAAATAAATTAATAAACAATGTAAAAAATACTAAATAAATAAATAATTAATTAATAAATAGGAATACTCCTTTTCATTTCCTGTCGTATTGCGGCGCGGGTGACGAGAGGGTTTTGCCTGTTCACAAAAAAATCTTATTTGCGGAAAATAATAGTGGTTAAACCACTTTTGAGAATGTATTTGGCCTTTTGTGTCGATTGTCCGAATGGCCGTGTAGCTAACGATAAGGAAACTCCCAGACCTGCGCCTATTTTAATTCCCGCATCAGGGGGATAAGAGAGACATTTGACAAACACGACGTATTTTCTTCAATGTAAATGGCAAACTCGAGATCCCACTTTAAAGAGGGAAAATTCACTTAAGTAACTCGCACTAATGCGGTGCGTGTCAGGAGCCGTATTGAGTGTCGGCGAGAAGATAATTGCACTTGCGGTTGAGCTGGATTGTTTCTTCTCTTATAATTATGGGGATCTCACCTTTATTAAGGAATCCACTTGTTATTCGCACCGATGTGATGCTGGTCTCCTGCTACCGCAAATTGCGAGGTTATTTACAAATACCGTTGTCTGACAGTTGTTTTTCTGGCTAAGAGATTTGACCGCGAAACGAATTTGATACGAGTGCTGCATTTTCACTATAAGGGAAGCAGTTCGTAGTACACATGAAATCTCAGGCGCTAAACATAACAAGGAAATTGAAAGATTTGCGAGCAATCGCCAGTTATTCACAACTTGAAACACATTTTTTTCGGTCTTCTGGTCCCTTAATTTTAGGCTTTTGTGAATTTTATTTGGTTTTTACTTTCGTCACGTGGGCTATATTAATGATTCAATAGGGAAAGGAATTGGTTTCACAAAATCTAGGAAATGAAGTTTCCCCCTAAAATTCCTGGTTTAAGATATGAAGTGATACATAAATGTTTTGGTGAAGGTCATGTGGAAAATGCTTTTACAGAGGAAGGAAAATTGTTCGGAATTTCAATTAAAATACACAATGCAATAATGTGAATTATATTACATTATAGCAATTATGGAAATTGAGAATTAGAAAATCACAACTTCGGATATCTACACGCAGATAACACCTTAATTACTGTAGTAGCACTCAACAATTAGTATTCACCTAGGAATTGCACTCAACAATTATTTGCCATAAATCTTCAAATTCAAGTCGATGTAAGGTGTGTGGAACCGTCCAACTTTCTGACAGTCACACTCTTATTGCGAGTGCAGTTGACGAGACGAGCAGCATTTATCAGGAAACCTATCAGTTAATATCCTGACACGTCGGATCGCCTCGAAAGCCCGGGAAGCCACGCGGCCACCATTAAGGCCGTTTGTCAGCGGCGGCGCGCGGACGCCTCCGCCTCGTTTTGGACGTCGCGCCTGCGTATCACGATTAAATTTGCCGAGGCGCCCCCCGCCCTCCCTCCTACCCCTCCCGCGTCAATGAGAAGATCCGCGTCTTAACCTCGCCCTGCGTGCGGAGCAGCAGCGCGCAGCGACTGATGGCGGTGCGAGGGGGGGCGGGTTAATGAGGGTGCAATGAAAGCGACGCGTTTAAGCGCCCGTGCGCGCGCCGCCGCCGCCGCGCCGCCGCCGCCGCCGCCCCGCCGGTGCTATCGCGGAAGGTGCCCCGCCCACCGCCGCTGTCGTCGAAGTACTGCCGTTCCTGCTCTGCTACTGCCTGGTTTAGTCCTCAACGCAGAGCTGTTCACCATTCACCTAGGAATAAGCCGCTCGTCGCGACAACTCGCTATCCGGCGGAATCGTTACACAGAGCCAGCTCGCTTCTGCAACTTGCTTCTCAAGTCTGCGAGTTGTTCACTCTGTTGTCCGAGCTGACGTCGTAACACTTTGGGGGACTCACCAGTCTGATAGTTTAGTAATCTCCTTATTAGTATCCAAGGAACTAGGAAGAATCATTTGGATATTAATTTTCACTGCCCACATACTTCCCCCATTTCCAGCAATGACACCTAAGTGCGAATGTATTAGTCCATGGGCTGTATTGTACTCCAATGAACATGGTTACCGCCACCTTCATCGCACTACTCAGCAATAGCTACTATTGGTTGCGTAGGCTTTCACGGTCGGAGTTTGTGTTGTCTAGGCTATGCGGGAGGAGCCGCGTTGCTGATATGGTGGCTAACGTTTCGGTCAGCCTATTGTGACCTTCCTCAGAGCGTACTGCTCATTACTCTCTATATTATTACCTCTGCCACACTCACCATCCCCACCATTACTGCTACAAAGCTCCCCAATTACCTCCGCCGAGCTCCTCTTCCCCATCCCCCCCCCATTACCTTCTCCACGCAACTCACCCAACCCACCTCATCATAACTTCCCCACTTTCACCTCCCACGTCATCGCCGCCAAAACCACCTCCTCCGTCGCCGGTGCGTGTCTTCTTAGTCCGCCGCATCGCAGCCCTTCCCATTAGCGGCGGCGAGTGAGGGCGGGCGCTTCGCTGCGCGGGCGCCGCGCCCGCTTCGTCTCGCGCCCCAACGGCCGAGACGCGACGCGCGTCTGGGCTCGGTGGCGGCTTGCGTTTGCAGCGCGAGCGATCGATCGATGGCGGCGGCGGCGGATTCAGTCGCTCGTTGCGCTTCACCACTGCTGCGCGCGAGCGAGGATATCTACACTGCGATTTGATGGCTACTCTGTCGCTGACAATCAGCTGTCGACGGTTTCATCCAATCGGGAACTGGGAATTGACCGCGGTGGTTCACTATGCGATGGGATTCAGTCGCTCTGTTCGCTTCACTGCTGGCGCGCGATGCGAGAGAAAGGATATCTACACTGCGATTTATGCTATGTCCCTGACAGATATCAGCTGTTGGCGGTTTCTCCAATCGGGAACTTGAACGTCACCGTGGTGTGTTTACTATGGTGACGTTCAAGCTCGAATTGGATGACACCGTGAACAGCTGATACCAGACAGGGGTAGAGTTGGATAAATCGCTGTGTAGAGAGATTATTGTAAGAAGGGACCGATTTGACAGTTTCTGTTTTGCCATTTACGGCAATATAACTGGAGATTAGGTCTATGCACTCATTTTGTCTGTTTTCCTTTACACTTAGCTCATTTCGGATTGGCTTCATTACTATATGTCCTCGCCCTGCATGACGATCTGACAAAGTGGTCCCTTCTTAGAGTAATTCTTCTATACCATTTTGCACTTGCCAGTGAGGGAGGGAATGAGCACAGTCTGGCTCGTCAAGAAGTTCCGAGTCGGCACGGAGTGTGAGGGGATAGACAATTGAAGACTGATCAGACTTCGCTTAATTTGGTAATTCAGAATGATACTGTTTTAAATGTGAGTTTCATACTGTTTTCTTATGCGTACTAAATTACTACATCATTAACTACTTTTTGCCCACAGAATTGTTAGGAGAATCTTACATTCTTCTGACTCCACCACTGTTAGGCACGCAACAACGTTTATTTTTTTTAATAGAGCAGGCGAAAATTTACCTTCTGTAGTAGATTATTTCACATTACTTGTCTGAAATGCTTTTCTAGAGGAGTTCCTTAAAGATCTTCCTGGAGCACAGATTTACGGGTCCTTTCGTGGCTTTACACTGATTCTTGATGATAAATCACATTTTTGACTCGTTCTTTAAATAATACATTTCTTAAAAGAATTACGCACAATCTCAATAAATAATAAAAGCGTTTGATTGATTAACACACCATCTTGCCCACAAGGAAAATAATCTAAGCGCGTCCCAGTTTACTTCTCAATACCCAAAAGGACGAATGTGATTCATCATTGTCAAATATCGAACACTACATTTTTCCACATGTTGCATCGCTGTCTCAACCAAG
The DNA here is from genome assembly GCA_017312745.1 of Gryllus bimaculatus. Lineage (NCBI taxonomy): Eukaryota > Metazoa > Arthropoda > Insecta > Orthoptera > Gryllidae > Gryllus > Gryllus bimaculatus. The sequence goes on along the minus strand of BOPP01000068.1, from coordinate 889,543 downwards.
GAGACATTAGTCTTCATTTCCTGCGAGGCCCGTCGCCTTCGGAGTTGGAACAGCAGAAGGGCTTCGAAGAAACCGTAGCAGGAGGAGGGGAGAAGGAGCTTGTCAGCGCCGTCTCGATTGACATCGACCCGAACCTCCCTCCTCCCCCCACTCACCCTCTTTGCGGCGGACGGTTCCCGCCCCCTCCCTCCTCGTTCTGCACTTCCCTTCGATGGGAAGCTCTCAGCGCCTAAAAACGCCCCGGAAGTGCGCGCCCTTCGATTTTCATAACGTAATAGTGCCGCGGCCACCGCCGCCTTCGCCGTGCCGCCACACAATGTACCGAAATAGATAAAGCGTTGTCCATAAAAATTGATAAATTAATAATATAAAATGTAAACCATAAAATACTATAAATTATAAAAAATAGTAAAAAGTAGTGTGTGTGTGTGTGTGTGTGTGTGTGAACTGAGCTTTGTAAAATCTGCAAAAGTATATAATAATAGCAATAATAATAATAATAATAATAATAATAATAATAATAATAATAAAGACTGACGCCGTATGAGTTTAAGGTAAAAACGAGATTATGGAATCACTTCGCTCTGATGTCTATTCTACCACCCAGTTTCGCTGTCGCTTACAACAAATATACGTTTGCTAGAAAACATTAATAGAATTATTTGGAGCTCAGCTACCCGCAGAGCCCAGCTAGCGGCAGACTCTTCCAAGTTTCGCCCTCACAAGTTAGTGTGACAATCATTGCATCACATTATCACATTGTGATGCATCGCATTTCGTAGTGTCGCGTAGTACACAATAGTTTTGTATTGCGCAGTGTCTTACCGTATTGCATTGCATTGCATCGCCTTACGTATCATAGAGTTCAACTGGGAGTACCGTAGAATAATCGACAGCAATTTAAATCATCTGCGCAGGAGCAGATGCTTCAAAGTGATGCAAAACTCAAACTGCGCGTGCGCAGAATATCCAGTTTGCTGTTACTGGTTGTAAATTAATGTGCTTACACGTTATTACATCGCATCAAATCGTATCGTACTATATCACTTCTAATTGCATTGCATCGCATCAAATTGTATTGTATCGTATCGCATCACATCGCAATGTGTCTTATCGTGTCGAATCGCATTGTATCGCAATTCATCCATTGGATCGTAATATATCGCGTCGTATCGTATCGTATCGCATACCGGGAGAGGTAGCTCAGAGCATAAAATGCAGTGCCTCTGACTGGGAGGTACAATAAGCTAGGTGCTGGGTCGAGATCTGCCGCTGTCTGGGGAAGAGGTCTAGCAGCCGGCTGCTCTGATCGGTAGTTTTGTGTTGTTTCTCCGATCAATACCAGGCGAATGCCGGAGCAATACCTTAACGAACGGGCCACGGACCGCGCGCGATTTTTTTTCTTCCTGTTCCTTGTCCTATCTTCACCTCTCACACACATGGTTACATGCCCTACACTAACAGACATGCCGGGAGAGCAGGAGCGGTCAGGAGCTTGTTTGAGCTTGACGCGGCTAGAACGGCGTCCCGCTATTGGGAGATACCTGGTTGGGGAAACCCGTTAGCTGACGGTAAGCGGCGCCGGATCTCTCCATCCAGTTAGGGAAGATCACAGCCTCCTTCCGAGGAAAAAACATGGACTAAACGTACGGGACTAATGACCTTGGCAGTTGACGCCAGCGGAGTCGCTAATCAATTAATCAATCGTATCGCGCACATTTGGCGTCCTTTCGCCCCACTGTGCAGCGCGGGTGCCTTTCTGGAGTCCTCGCTTCCACGCTCAGCGCGTCACTGTCATTCTTCTCAACGTGACGCCTCTCGTCCTCCTCCTCCTCCTCTCTTCCTCTCTAGTGGCCTTCCGCTGCATTACGTTGTCGTCGCCTTTTCTGCGCTCCCTTTCAACGGATCCGGTGGCACGCCTTGTGTCAACTGCCCAGACTTGGGGCCTCTCCTCGTTGTTTTCTTTTACTTTTGCTTCTCATTTGCCCCACCTCTCTGGCTTGGTGTTTGTTTAGCGCCATGCTTTTCCTTCGAACCTCCTCTCCTTCCTGCAGATAGGAGAGTTCAGATGGCTAGTCGCTGGAGAAAATAAATGAAAGCCGTTCGATGCAGAATTCAAAATTGATATTTGGTTTAAATCGAAAGAATATGCAATGAGAAAATTAGAAAATGTACCTTGCAGGAAATAACTCGTGCATTCTCACGTATCGAGCATTGTATGTTTTAAACGATGCCTCCTATCTCGGGGTGCATACCCGCCTACTGTATTTCTCTGCGTTGGAGAGTAACGAACGCAACAACGTGGTAGCCATAACTTGCAATAATTTGAGTGGGCACACACACCTACAAGACTTAAAAATAGGGCATTTGAGGGACCTTTAGCTCTAACTAGCAGGCAACATAACAAACACTTTCGCAAATATGCTTCGCTACACGAAATGCTTCCAAATACGAAAAGGTTCTGGGAAATGCGATGTCAACAACCGATTATGCAGATGCATCAAATACACGTCACTAGACAACGGACATTTTTCTGACACCACAATTGGAAACGTAACTGGCGTTGATGAAGTGAGGGATAATATATTTCGGGGAATCCGTTAATCCTAAACTGTCAAAGGATTTTCGCATGCAACATGCCTATCGTAAAAACGCCGTAGTCAACCAAGAAACATGATCTTCGCCATTAAAATATATCCTCTCAAACGTATATTATATTCTTCAATCAGACGCCTTTCTATTCTTTCTCTGAAATGGAGTAGATTGTAATTCCCGAATTTATGCTGTTTTGCATCATTTGAACTATTGCAATGCTTACAACTAAGAAATTACCTTTGGTATCATCCCACTCGATACACGCGCCATTGATTTACATTGATAGATATCAATGAGGTACCAAAGCTCCTTTTTTTTAGCAAATTTTGGAGGCTCCATTGACGGTGTATGTAACCAGTTTTAAAAAAATCCTGTAATCCTTTTTCAAAATACATCCTCTGAAATAAAGTTTAAAAAAATAGTGGTTCAGAAATGCAACACACAAAGCATCCCTGAATACGGAACTCGGGGTGAGATTCGCAAGAAATATTAAATTAATTTCAATTTACTCTACAGGTGGTATTAATTCTTGTTCCTGACTAGTAGTTCATTGTAATAACGAATATGCGTTGCGACTGCTCATTTCTGCTATTGTTATGTAATGAACATGTCTGTAATACAGACCAATTTCCAGGCAATTTCTTAAAGAATGTTTTATATATCATGTAATTAGTTTTTACGTGGTTAAATAGTCCCCGTGTCGGAATGGCCGTCTTTTCAATCCCCGCGCGCACTAGCGATTGCCCTCTGAATTTCATTTAATTGAACAAACCGGCGGCTCTGGAACTGCCGCGGGTAGCTACCGCCCTCCTCCCACACTCGCTCCCCGCCATCCACTCCCCCGCCTCCCCGCGCGCCTGCCCCGCACGAGCACGCAAATGTTTTGAATCTTTGCGGCAAACACACAGGCAATTTGCTAGATGGGCCATTAAAACGCGCACCTTTATTCCGCGCGGGCTCTACCTGCCGCCTCCCTCGCCCGCTCTGGCGCTAGCTCCTCTTTCCCCGCCCCCGCCCCGCTCGGGCATCCGCCAGCCGTCACTGCCACTACTCGCTGGCTGTCACGTCGCCCGCGCGCGTCGCCCGCCCCTCTCTTCCTGTCGCAGTCCTCCGTGCCCCCGCCATTCCTACGCGCCTCGCCGACTGGTTGGCGTTTTCTACCCCACCCCCTTCTCGCCGCTTCTAGCACTGTCAGTACTGGTACTTCGAAGTCACCTGTATTATTACTTCCCACTTTACTCTTTAACTGCCGCTCGTATTCCATTTTCCTCATTCCTGCATTCAACTCTTGCCTCCCGAATCCTGCGATAATGACTTCTACATACACCGCTCTTCTCTAAATCCATTATCATGCTCTGTCTAACTACTTATCATAGCTCTATCTAGCCCCACTATTCGTTATACGCACTTCCTACTCTCCGATACTCCGCACTCCGCCATCTGTTCGCTATAAATGTCACTATCATTCCTACCTCACATTTCCTACTAGTCCTTTACTGCTTACGTGCAATCATATTCATACTTCCCGACACTTCAGCCCTGCTCACATAATCTTGTCTAATACCATCATCTCTTCTCGTATTCCTATGTCAGCTCACGCTTACAACACTAGTACACCTCTTATCCTACCTACTTCTATTTCCCACCTATTTATAACACTATTTTCCATTCATATTCGTCGCATTTCATATTCGAACTCTATCTATTTCGAGAGTCCTAATACGACTTAATCATTTTAACTCCTAACTGCGTCATTTCACTCCTTGCTTCCTACCCTACGTTATATATACGTACTCCGCCTTTCTATGCTGTCACACCATTTCACCTTTTGTTACGTACAACCTCGTCATTTTCTCTCTTATCTCTTCTATACGCACCAGTCTTCCTTCCCCATCGCCTTGCCGTCGCTCATCGCCGCGCCACAGCCATTCACGTAGATCCCGCAGTCGCAAACGCCTCACTGCCATCCGCTCCCGTGGCATAGCGGCCTGCCCCCGCTCCCGCCCCCGCTCCCACTCCCCTTCCGCTCCGCACCGTCTGTCTAAATAAACCCGCGCGCGCTGTCAGATGGACGCGATAAGCGGCGCGCGCCGCCCTTCAAACACGCGGCCGAAGCGACGGCAGCGTACCGGGGAGAGGTGGCTCAGGGCATCAACTGATGTCATGGATGTGCCTCTGACCGTAAGGTTGTAGGTTCGAGTCCCGACGGGGCAGGATTTTCGACACTAGCGATCGGCTTCTCTGATCGGTAGTTTTCCGTGGTTTCTGCAATCAATACCAAGCGAATATCGAAGCAGTACGCTAACAAACGGGCCACGGACCGCCCGCAATTTTACCTTCCCCTTCCTTGTCCTATTTTCACTCCTTACTTACACACACGTACATTAACATGTACTACACTTACACACATGCCGGTCGGGAGGTTTGCGCTTGTCCCTGCTGGGGCGGTGTCCCGCTGGAGGGAGATACCCGAGTGGGGAAAAGCCCGCTAGAATCCTTTAGGTCGGCGCCGGATGTCGCCCTCCAGCGGGTAAAGACCACCGCCACCTCCAGAGCAAAATGCACTGTACTTATGGGACTAATGACCTTAGCCGTTGTCGCCGCGTCCGGAATCACAATTAATCAATCAAGCGGCGGCAGCGCCACTCGCGTACAACGCCCGCTCTGTGATGTGGTGCGGAGTTCCGGGAAACCTCGACCGAGAGCTACACCGACCATTGGCCAAACGTTGCCATCTGTGATGCTCGAATTCTCTCGCACAAGGGATGCATGGCAGATAGATGGGCGAGAGCATCGTGATTATCGGAACGGAAGTGAAGTTCTGATTTGCGAGCCTGCATTTTCTATGAGGCAAATGCATGGATGGTAAAGGAAAATATTGATGCTACAACACACGCATTCTTGTATTATTTATAACTATTACTTAATATTGTGTAGTTCGATTTAAACTTAAAGTGACCGTTGACGTAAATCAGCTGCTACTGTGTCATCCAATCGAAGGCTTGAATGGACACCTACAGTAGGAGTGTTCATATTGGACGAGACAGTAACAGCTGATTAAACGTCAACCGACTCTAGTTGAACCCGGAAAACTGATTCCAAGCTACAAAAATATTTGACAGGGCTGGGACGCAAACCTATATTATTTCTCGGATTAAACCTCCTTATTCGGTGGGCGACAGAATTTCTGAACCCAAGCACTGTCTTGAAAAAAAGCATTGACGATTGCTGATCGATAGGATAGCAATGAATTATTTTTCTTCTTGAATTTTCACAAATTGAGGCATTCGACTGAGTTCTAAATGCCGGATTGCAGCCGAGGATAGTTCAAGTACGCAATGCATTACCAGGACACGCACGAATACAAACGGACTTTTTAATTTTTACGCGAAACTAATGGGTACTGAGTATTCCGCAGGCGCCACTATTGACGTGAACACCGCAGTTAACTACGACGCTCTCCGTAGATGCGCAGTCGGCTGCTGACAAGGCCACGCCGCGTCATTCACGAAACCGCCACGTAGCCGGCACCTCCGCCCAGACGTAAACCTTGCTGACGCACTTGTCACTGTGGCCACCCACTCGCCGATAGGTTTTAAAGGTCACATTCCAGATATCTGATGGAATTGCTCATATCTTTCTACCCGTCCAGGTAAACACGAACGTCTCGGGGTACACTCGTCTGTTACTGTGAAGTGTGTCTTTGTAGCCTGGCATAATCAGACCTCCGCAGGCATAACTGTCACTAACTAACCTTGTTGGCTTCTTATTTTCTTCAGAATAATTATTCGTCATTGAACTTATCATGAAAGCATTAGTGCGTAAACCTATATAGGTTTTGTTTTCTAATTCCTGTGATGATGAAACTTGATCCATTAAGCAGGACAAGAGGTAAACCCAGGCAGATAAAACTAATTTTCTGTAGGCCCTTTAGGGATGTGGTTGAACACGAGATACGCAACTCGCAACGGGTAAAAGTGCGCTTCTGCGGACTCCTTTTAGATCCAGTTAATTAAGACACGTGCACTCACGGGCGGATAAAACTTGACGCCTGCAGTGTCCTTTATAGAGGAACGCTTAAACTAGAAGCGCGCAAACCCGGACGGGTAAAACTGGGCGCTTCCAGTCGCATATTGGATAGTTTAAACATGAGAGGCACAAACCTGGACGGATGAAAGTGACATGTACAAAGTGGGACGTGTGGGAGCCGGGTCCCCTAAACGTCGCTGACGCAGTGGCCAGCGTGCCGCGTCGCCCCACACAAGGCTTTACAACTTCCTGAGCTCGTTGGGACTCTGCCGCGTCACGGGCCGGGGAGTCGTAAACGCAAAGCCAACAAACGAACTAAAAAAAACACACACAAAAAAAAAAGAGTTTACGATAAACATGAATAGACTCGTTGTAAAAGAGGGGTCTGTTTCGCGACAGTTTCAATTGTATCCGCACGGGGCCCGGCGGTCGCGTCTCGCTACGTGTAACCCGCCGAAACAAGTCGAGGCTTTATATGTCTCCACGCTACGCGATGTGCGGGGTGGAGGACGCGGGGGAGGGTGGGGGGGAAGGGGGGGATGTTCTCGCGGAGCTCGGATTCCCCGACTCCTCCTGCTCTGCCGTGCATTTGTTCGGCGTTTATCCCGGCTCCGTGTGGATGTGTGTGCGAACGGATCGCCCCCACTTGTTTCATATGTGGCTTCGCAGCAGGTTGTGCGGTGCTGTCGGTGATGTTTGGGTCCCCCGTGGGCCCATGACGGCTGCGGTGACGGGGCTATATGACTGCGGGAGCTTTGTGGTGACACGCGGTGTGATCTTTGTGTCTGAGTAGTGGCGGTTGCTTCTGCTTCCCTTTTTGTTCGCGTTTGGAAGTTTATGAAGCGTATGAATTCTTCGGTTGAAGAATAACTTAGAGAACTTTGCTTTATTTTTAAATTTTTGTGGTGTGCATATTTCGTGGTTTGTTTTGTTTTCAGTTCAGTAACATAAACGTTTACAGTATGATAAGTATAAAATGAACAAAAAGACCATCAAATCGAGAAACAATGGTTGTCAGATATTTACTGTACCATTGAAGCATTTCAATGTTGTAGAAAAATTAATTGAAATATCCAAGGAACAATAGTTTTACGGTAGAAAGAATTTAATAATATTGATTATAATTAAGTAGTATTCTAATTACGATTTCTTTCTGATTTCAGGTGAGTTCTTGCTTGATCATTTGCTACAGTGGTGAGTAACAATCTTCGAAAGAAATCTATTTTAAACGGATCAAATGTCGTTCACATCAATTCTGTACGATTTATTGAGTGCAATTAATTTCATTAAAAAAATTTTCTTTGCCAGGATGAAGGATTGTTTACCTGAATATATTTTTGATAAAACCTCTACTGTGAATTTCAAATATATTGGTAACACCATTACCAATGTACTCCTTCGTTTTTCAGAAACATTACGATTTCACGGTTGTTCCTTTAACTAAATGACGTAATACATTTATACTATGTAATGGATTAAATTACGTAATTATCTTATTCTTTGATTTATTTTAGGCTATGTTAGGTGCAAGGGGTTCAATTTGTCTCTAGTTTCTTTCCCTGGATTTAAAATCCACAATAATTGAAAACTGGAATTCGTTCTTCCCAATCGAATTCTGACATTCAATTTTGGTAATTAATTCACACTCCTTGTCGCATATGAATATAATGGAAGAAAAATAAATTAGAATTGGTTTACTTCACATTTTTCATTTATTTCTTTTTCAAATTTTCTCCAAAATGGTTATGAACTGAATATGCTCCTGCCCTTGCCCTACCTTACGCTCCTGCTCCTGTACCTACCCTTGGCGTTGCCCTGCCTTTGCTACGCTTCTGCCTTTGCCATGCCCCTCTCCTCGCTGTTACTCCTGGCCTTGCCTGCATTTGCCATGCCCCCGCACCAGCTCTTGTCCTTTCCTTGCTCTTGCCCCTGCTCCTGCCCTTGCCATACCTTTGCCATGCTCCTGCCCTGCCTGTGCCACGCTCTTGCCCTTGCCCTTGCTCTTGCCCTCGCCCCTGCTCTTGCCCTCGCCCCTGCTCTTGCCCTCGCCCTCGCCCTTGCCCTTGCCCTCGCCCTCGCTCTTGCCCTCGCCCTCGCCCTTGCCCTCGCCCTTGCCCTCGGTCTTGCTCTCGCCCTTGCCCTCGGTCTTGCCCTCGCCCTTGCCCTCGCCCTTGCCATCGCCCTTGCCCTTGTCCTCGCCCTCGCCCTTGCCCTTGCCCTCGCGCATGTCCTTGTGCCTTTGTCACGCTGCTGCCCTTGCCCTGCCTTCGCCATGCCCCTGCGCCAGCCCTTGTCTTTTCCTTGCTGTTGCACCTGCCCTTGCCCTACTTTTGCCATGTTCCTGCCCTGCCTTTGCCCCGCCCCCGCCGCGGCGTCCGGGAGCGCAGCGTGTGCGGCGAGGCGCAGCTCCGCGCGTATACTACGCGACACGCGCTCGGCGCCCGGCTGCCTCATCTTACATCGATTACCCAATCAATCACCCGAGCGCGAAGCGGCCGCAAACAAGGCTACACCCCCGCCCCCGCCCCCTCTCATCCGCTCACCTCCTCGCGTACCTTAACTAACCTCGCGGGGAACCCCTGCTGCCACGGGGCGAGCCCAACGCGTCCCACCGGAGGACGAATAGGACTGTGGCCTTCGATTTGTCTTCAATACACTGAGTTATTTATAAGAGGTTCGCCGATTGAGTGAAGAAAGTTTTACTTGATTGCCCTTGAGTAACATAGAAATCTTCTGTTAGTGTCTTGAGTATGTTCAGCGTTTGAAGCGTCATTTGAAGAACATGCAACTAAGTAAGAAATCAATTAATATTATGGAATGGTTACATTGCCGCACTAAGCAGCCACGTAGAACGAGGTTTATGAGACGAGATCCGTATCAGACATGATATGCAACTTTGCTTTAAGAATTCACACTGGATGCCTTCAAGCCATCTCCAGATAATGTAATTGTATTGTTAATCATCATCTTTGTAAGCTTTGGTGTAACTTCATGTCGTTTGTTCTAACGAACGTTTTTTTGGTATTTTACTCTACATATGATTCATACTCCCGGATTTTCTGGCCATTCTATTAAAATGATATATGTACGTATATAAGAAATATATTCTTATATTTTTAAATTGTTTATTGAAATTCAAGCTCAAATTCTCTTTGTGCCATTTGCGCTTGCGGTCAGTCGAGTAATATCCCATTGTCCTCACAATATTTTTTAAAAATGATGTATTTTCAAGACATTTATTACTATTAGCAACCTTCATTATAATATTGTAACATTGCACTTTAAAACAGTGCGATCACAACGTTTGTCACAACGTTTCCTCTTGAACCAACTGTATGCTTTGCGTCCGTGATCCAGTGGCGGCCCTGACCGCGGCAACCGGAAGTGGGCGATACGTTGCGGCGGGCACTTCCGCCCGCCCTCGCGCGAACGCACTGCTGTCGCGCTTGCGACAGAATTCCTGTCCTTCGCTATCAGTCATCTTTGCCATGCTTTTTATAGCAACGCTGGAAATATGTTGGTCGTCGTTGCAACATTTGGCAGAGGAATTATGGCCGCGTACTACTGGAAAACCACTACTGAAGTGCGATGAAAACGTGAATAGAAAAAGGATTTGTAATAGCGTTTGAGTGGGATGGGAATGTTGCTGGCAATTCTGTGAAATACAGAATACATAATAGGATGTCAATTATTATTTTCATTTTTGTAAAACAATATAGAAGTAGCTGTCACTAAAAATAAGAAAACGAGTCATTTTGTGGTTTATTTGTGAGTAATGTAAATATTTTGTGTAGTGTGTATTTGAGGGATTATTGTTTTGTGCTATCGTACTTATTCTTGATAATACAGTTTTATTAATTGAGTATGTTCATTATTTGATTTGAGTTTCGGATCTAATTTTATTTCATTATATCATTTATTAAGAGGAATTCCAGATTGAGTATCGTCCGAACTTCCTACTATCTCTTGATGTGCATGGTGTTGCTTAGTTCAGAATTTCCCCAATTCCTTACTCACTTGTTACCTCCATTTCCGTAACTTCCGGTTCCGGAAGCACGCATTTCCCTCGGAGTAATATACCCAAAAGCCTCGGGTATATTACGCGTATAATACTGAAGTTTTGCAACGATAACACGGCGCAGAGTACTTTAGTGATACGGGTAGTGTCTGCGTGCGTACATTGGAAAGAACGAACTGGAAATGCCTTCCACGCCGTCCCCCAACATTACAACCCCTCCCCGCAGCCTCAACTTCTGGGTGCGGAAGCACGCAAGTCCTCACGAAGGGGATCTTCCTGCTTTTGGGTTTCAATAATCAGGCGATATGGCCCTTAACGGATTAATTCATTCAATATCTAATAATATTAGGCGGTGGGCAAGAGGCCGAGCTGTTGCAATAAAATGACAACGCACTTTATCAATAAGGTACCGTATACAAAGCCCAAAACGTATAATCTCATTCCGACTCGTTACCTATTTATTATTATTATTATTATTATTATTATTATTATTATTATTATTATTATTTATTCGTGCGTCCGAATTACTTCAAAATGTTCACGGTAATAGCTCTGAGATAAATTATCGAACATTTAGTTGTTCACATGATGTGGGTGTTACGGGTTACTAATGCTTCAATGTGTGTGTGTACTGTCAAATTCTACGTGCGAAAAGACTTTATCTAATTGTTCGCAAGCACTGTAGCAACAACATTCTACGAATTCACTACAGGTCGTAGCAATGCACAAATTGACTAAATGTATTGCAAGATAACACATATTCAAAATCAAAACAGACAAATATTTGAATTGAATTTTCATTGAATCCTGAAGAATGAATTGATAACTTAAATTTATACATTTCATTATGGAAGAAAATTGCACGGAGCTATGTGTTAAAAAGAGAATACGATCTTCCTTTTCCAACACCAAGTATGTGGATCCTGTGCCAGCCCTGTCGGGCTGCCCTTACCCCCTCCCACGTTCCCCAAATGTTTGCCTACAGAAAGAAACACATTTCTCCGTGAAGCTTCTACCTAATTCTACCACGTCACTACTCCTCACTACAATGTATAGCGTTAATGTTACAGAAGGTCACGTGCTGTACTGGCACAGATTGGAAGTAGAGCAACCCGAGCAATATCGTGCGAGCCCCTTACTATGTCGCCGTGCAAACCTTTGGCTGCGGAAGCACGCATTTCCCCATGATCTCCCTGCGTTTGGGTTTCAATAAGCGGGCCACTAGGCCCTTTCCGGATTACGGGTGGGCGGGTAAGGGGGCGGGGGGCGATGAGTTATGGTGCGCCGGCGCCCGATATGGGGAAATGAAATATTAATGCCCCGTAATAGCCCCGGCAAGGAGGCAGTAAATCTGCAACGAGCCCATGAGTATTCGGGTGAAGGTCGCAAGACGGAGGCTAGTCGTGGTTTTGGTTGCCTGTGCTCCGATTCGTGCAATGTTACAAGCGAAAATAGTCCCGGAATTTCTTTTTAGATCGCGAAGTGAAATCGAAGAAGTAACTAATACTTTTCGTTGTATAATCAGGAATTGTATATTGGCATAATGGATCAGCGGTTCTCACACTGGTGACATCCATTTGTAAATGCAAATAGGCTGAATCAGAAATTATTATGGAATGAACAGAGCTGTAACGATAGATTAGCCGCCCCCCCACAAACCGGTGGATTTCTCCAAAGGTAGGTATTATTTAATTGATCTATCTCATAATATTTCTTTTTTGTGTAGTGAATTTTCTCATCATTCTATACCAGGAGTATGTAATGTTGTATATACGTTTTATGGAGGCTTCTCTTGAATTCTATTCAAGCTCCCTCGATTTTTTACGCCAATAACAATGAAAGAAACCAGAAGACCGATCCAAATACGTGTGTGACGTCTATAATAAACACTTGATCTTGGAAAAGGAAGATCGTATTATGTTTTTAACACATAGCTCCGTGCAATTTCCTTACAAATGGAATATATAAATTTAAGTGACCAATTCATTCTTCAGGATACAATGGACAAATATTTGTCTTAGTTGATTTTGAGTAAGTGCTTTCTTGTAAAATTTGTAGTAAATTTGTGCAGTGCCACGACCTGTAGTTAATTCGTAGTGTTGTTGCTACGGTGCTTGTGAGCAGATAACGTTTTTTCTCACATAGTATTTGACAGTGTAAACATTGAAACATTTTAACAATTAAAGTAATTTCAAAATTTCTGTTGCCACCTAATGCCAGTAGTGCATTTCATAAATCACTTCACTTTTAATAAAACGCGATTTATTCTTTGTCCAATATTCTCAAGTACCGTTATTTATCGGACAGGTGAAGGGTAATTTTCTTCGTTCTTCAGACCTTGACAGTTTGCCAAAGTATTCTATTTTATATGGGCAGTTGGGATACTTCTTTCCTTTTGGGTAAAATTGATGTCAGACGGATTTTTTTAGCTGCAACTTAATTCCACGTTTTGTAAGTAAACGAAGCTCTTTCCGCTTCTATCCTGTCAGAAAAACGGTCTCAGTTTGCGATTGGCGTACACATTTTTCTCGGAACTAATTTTTTTCGAGTTAGAGAACTCTTAGAACAAACTTTTGAACTTTCTCAACTTTCCTCTTTCCACACTGCAAGTAATACACAAGAAATATTAAATGTAAACCAGCGGCAAGAACAGATTCCAGTTAAATCAATATCTTCAACCCGAGAAGTTGGCCCCGGCACTCTAACCACATTTTGAAAATTCAATTTGTGGCTGTGTGCAAACCAGCGGAGCGCGATAGTGTCAATTTGCACCCTTTAATTGCTCATGGCTGTGTGGTGAGGAGACCGTAGGACTAATACCGTGTGTCTCACAATTGCTTTTGCCAACAGCCCTCGATCACTTTTGTGATTAATTAGCTATAACCCATTACTGCTGACCTACGTTGCGCCAATGCCTCCGGCAGAACAGCTTTGCGCGGAGCGAAAGGTTGAAGATTCGCGTCACGGCGAAGGCATGGCATTTTAAATATAGATTTTCTCGGAGAAGCAAATTACCTACAATGAATACCACATAAAATCATTCATATCATTATTCATTTACTTATAATTGTTTTTGTGGCCGAAGAGATTAAAACAAACTATGATGGTATGGATGATTAATAAATAATAATAATAATAATTAATATTATTATTATTATTATTATTATTATTTATTATAAATAAATTCACCTTGCGACACTACTACCACCACCTCCACTCTCACCACCACTTCCACCACCGCTATTACCAACAAACACCACCATTCCTGTTTATTTTACTGGTGTTTTTTGCTATTGGATGTTTCTTCTCTACTCTTATCATTCTGTCTCTTAACATCCTATCTCAATCGTTACTTTTCCTCTAGGTTAAAAATGCAGGTTTCTCGATTTCTGACGGGATATCGTTTATAAACTTAACAGGGAATATTGTAAGTAGGAGGATGAAAGCATTGTAATCGGTGGTGGCCGTTCGTTTTCGTGTTTGTAATAAAGAATCTTTCCATCTCTCCAGTTAATTTGTGTTTCATTTCGAAAATGAGCGGGAATGAGAGAGTTTCTGATAACGCTCCGTGAGTCGCTACATTTATACTTTATTTGTGAGAAAAGGAATGAGTCATTACAAAATATATATTAATTCGTCTCTGTTCTGAGAAACCGGTGGCAGATTAATTGTAAGTTAGTTATTTATCAAAGGATTAAAATTGGACTTCGTTCGTGAGGGGCTTTATCTCCTGCTGTGTTAATACAAGCGCTATTAGCAATACACAGCGCGTAAATCGCATGAAAATTTCTATAATTTATCCAGACGTCATAACTTGCCCTTTTATGAATGACTTTAAAAATACGCACTTGCGAATTGCGTTTCGAAATTTGATGCTGCGTTCCAGTAGGTACTTAGTACAGCGTATTTATCATTTCGCCTTCTCGGTTCTCTCTTCTGACGCGATGAAGTCGCACGAAGTCCTCCATCTCGCCGCGAGGATGCGTCGGAATTCCATGCTCGAGGTCCTCGTGCTGAGAGGAGAAACTGCGTGGGCGTCAAGCTCGTCGAGAGCCTCTGGGGCAGCGTGGAAGGGGGTGTCCAAACGGCGTCTCGCGGGCCACATGCGGCTTCCCGTGTTTGCAACGAACAACAGTACCTGATGCGACTGTATTCACTAAGGTCATGATGCCCACATTTGAAGAAATGTGAGCAGTGGGATACAGTTTTGAAAAAAAAAGGTGACTAAGATTCAGACATTTAAATTGAATATTATATTTAGTTAAGAATGTATGTTAATAAAACGAATTTTACTTATTTTTACTTATTTTAATAAAAGTAAGGAGAATATTGACAAATTCTGTCAAATCAGCTGATGTAAAACAATAAGAGCACTCCAGAAAAAAATGTCTGAAAAGATCCAAATTTAATACTATCTACTATAAATACGTACCTGTATAAACATTGACAAAATAATTAATACACTTCTCGCTACCACTACAGTGAAACCACAGTGAAACATAACGTTATTTCATAGTTATAATATGTTAGATTTTTTCCTTTTCTGAATCTAATTTTTAAACAGCGTGAAATTTTAAACGTGGCCCAGTAAGAAGACGAACCTGCATGCACTTCATTCGACGCAAATTCCCCTTCTGACGGAAAGGAGGTTGGCACCCCTGCTGCGGAGGCTGAAGTGCGTCTCCAGCGGCGCGCGAGTTTCTTTACGGGGCGGCGGGGGCGCGTCGTGTCTTGGTCGCGTTGTTGCTGCTAATTCACTTTTCGCGTCGCAGCGACCTGCTTAGCACCTCCCGGCGCAACTGTGGGCGGGGCGGGG
>BOPP01000068.1:817811-842740 GCA_017312745.1 Gryllus bimaculatus | reverse complement strand
CGCCCTCGCCCCCGCCCCTGCCCCGCCACGCGACGCCACCGCAGGAAACAATTTGCCAAGTTTCTGTGTCCGCGTCCGATGGGGACCCGACTGCGACAGTGTTGGCGGCGGCGGCGGCAGCACCACACAGTGGGCCGAAAGGGCGCTAAAAGTACACGCGGAATGTTTTATGTGGTGTCGAGATTATCTTATATCTAATCAAACCAACTGAAAGTTTAATTTGAAAAAAAAATCAAAATTATGATACCGGTAACCAATGTCGTTAATATGATAACACACTAACCCCCTCGAGTAGGAAGGCCATAGGTTTCAAATGCATTTTATACATACGTGACAGGACAATAGAAGCACACGTGGAATGATTTATGTGACGTCGAGGCTATCTTGTGAAAATGCGCTGAGTCCCTCGGATTGGAAGACCACAGGTTTCTTTTGCATTTTACTCATCCATGAAGTGTTGTCCATTCAAGTTTCTTTATCGCCGTTTCATATTCCATTACACAGCTCTATGTCTTACAACTGTTGATGTAAATACGGAGACGGATTTAGGAGCTTTATATATCTGTCGGCATTATTGAGGAAACGTCTTCATGCACAAAAAATAAATAATAATACTAATTTCGGCGCCATAGAAATGTCTGTGCTGTATGTTACAACATTGGTTTAAAGGTATTAAAAGTTCAACGATTAAAATTTGAAGTTCGTTATACTTATGTACACTGCAGACGTTTTTAGAGGGTTCCGATTTAAGTGGTGCGTAGAAGGTGAGAAAAAAGCTCAAAATCAAGGGACTTCAATATACGAGCATTAAAAACTGACTGAAAACCTAGCATTCCTCGGGTATTGATTTCTTACAACAATCTCTTAAGCAGCTCCAGTCGCGAATCTTAGCACCTCTCGCTCACCTTACCAGTTCTACCAACTCTCCCGCGCCTGTCGAACCTTAAACTAGTGTTTCTCACAATTTTGTCCATGCGTCGTGCCACGTGGTTCCACTGTGCGTGTGAGGCGGCGCATGCGACGGGGCAACCGCTCGTCAGCCTTTGGAGACGGTCGCCGAGACGCGCGAGCTGCCAGACACTCCGCTCGCCCATTTCCGCCCTCATCACTCTCAAATCCCAACCCCCCCAACCACATCCCATCCCATCCCATCCCTTTCCGTTCCATTCCATCCCATTCCATTCCGTTCCATCCCATTTCATCCCGTTCCATCTCATTCCATCCCGTTCCATCCCATTCCATCCCATTCCATCCCATTCCATCCCATTCCATCCCATTCCATCCCATTCCATCCCATTTCATCCCATTCCATTCCTTTCCATTCCATTCCATTCCATCCCATCCCATCCCATCCCATCCCATCCCATTCCATTCCATTCCATTCCATCCCATCCCATTCCATCCCATTCCATTCCATCCCATTCCATTCCATCCCGCCCCATCCCCACTCAGAACTCTCTCGCTGCTGCTGGTCTAATTGCAGTCGGCGGCTACAGAAAGAAGTCCGTCCGTTCTGCGAATTTGAGAAATTCCGGGGAAGAAAGAGTGGAGACAAATTGCAAATCGCGATTTATGCTCTGGCAGGTATCAACTCTTGACGGTTTCATCTAATCGAGAGCTTGGACGTAACCATAGAAACGTCTCTATGGTGGCATTCAAGCTCCCGATTGGATGAAACTGTGAGCACCTGATACGTGCCAGGGACAGAGTTGTGAAAATCGCTGTATAGAGTGCTGAATATTTGCGTCGCGACGTGTAGTGGTTTCGAAGTCGCACAAATGCTTCCGGTGTGTGTTCGAGTGCATGACAATTTGATTTCGGATGCTTCAACTACATAAGCAAGTCGTTAGTCCCGTAAGTGTAGTGTATGTTATAACCCGAGATGTGCAGTGTCCCCGCTACAACTAGAGATCGGGCGCAGACATACGCGTAGGCTTGTACCCTCCACAGTAGCATATCCACCAGCGCAGCACCGCCCAGCTGGAACAAGCTCTAAGTTCCCGTTTGGTCTCCCGTCAAGTGTGGTAATGAGCATTTGTGATTTCCGTGTGTGGGTTTGTGTGTATGTATGTATGTGTGTGTTGTGTGGGGGTTTGGGTGTGTATGTGTGTGTAAGAGAGGAGGGAGATAAGAGGACAATGAAGAGGAAAAAAGAAAATCGCTCGTGGTTGTTCGATTGCTTGTAGAGACACTGCTCCGCCATTCGTCTCATATTAATTAGAAAATTACCAACCGGCCGCTAGACGTTTCCTGCACACATGGTTGAATTCGACCAAGCTTCGTATCACCGCCATTTCGTCGTCATCGATATCCGCCGTCATACGTTCTCGAAGTCTTGGACCTCCTGGTCAACGTTGTTGCAATTGCAGCGGTGTTTCCACTGAACTACCGAAGCCAGCCCTAAATTGAAGAATACCTGCACTTCATTGAAATAGTATTTTGCGAACGAACAAGTGCGGTTATCAATATATTTCTACTCTCATAGCGTATTTAATCACAAATTACATTCAATCATATACCGACAAAATTAAAACACGGACTTTGTTTCAGTATCATTCCATAGAAAACTATAGCTTTTATTAGTTTATTCACATTCTAATTTCTTATTAATCTTAAAAATACTTTCTATTAAATAATTTTTATTTATAAGTATGGTGGAACTATCATTTACACATACTTATTTCACATTAATTTCTACGAAAATTATTTTGTTACTATACGTCTACTAGAATCTTCCTTAGCTGTTTTTTCATCGCCAATGACAGTACTGAAATTTTAAGTAAAAGCTATGAATAATTTAATTCGCCAATACAATGTGAGTCTAAAAATTTACATACGATGGTCAAATAAGTTTTAATAGACATCAAGGACAACTATTTAATTACCACGAAGATCTCTACTGTACAACAATATATATATAAAATATACCTCTAACTATTATTTACACACAATCATATCATCATATTTCATTACAATGGCTAAATATTCCATTTTACTACAGAAGACGTTCAAACGGAACGCGATTTGTGTTTTAATGTAATGAAAAGAGAGGAGCAACAATTTGAATTTGATAAGAGAGTAACAAAAATTCCCTTTACTGTATGAAAAGTCCTTCAAGAATTTCCGCAGAACATATTATTTTTTCCAATCACGTTGTTCTAATTGTTTTATGATATTCAGTTCGGGTTTTATAATAAATATGCAGAATTAAAATATCACATTTTTCACGACCTTCTACTCTGCCTTAATTAATTCGTGCTTACTGCTGGTGGTAGATAGAATATAATAATCAAACATGCGCAGAGATAGTTTATCTTTATTAGTTACGGGATTTACTAATTAAAGCTTTACTGAAATTAAATTTTGAGTTTCTAATTAAACCAACCTGTATAAAGTAAATGTAAATTAATTAATTCTAGTATGAAAATATTGCTGATTAATAATTGTTTGGCATTTTAATTATGCTTATACGTTAATGTGGTGGTTGATTTAAAACTGGTCATTCTACATATCATTATTAACTGACATTTCCAAGAATATCAAAAATTCTAAAATGACGCTTGTTTGATATATAATGCAATTAGAGATTGACCTTCTCTAGCTTGATTTAAAATTACAAAAGATGACATTTTATGTCTATGACCAATGGATATATAAAAAAAATATATATTGAGTATATAATTGGTGTTACAGCTCGATAAAATAAAATTACATATATTTTGGAAAGTTTAATCACAGTAAAATATGTGTAAGGAAAGGGTTATGTGGTATTATTCTTTTAATTTATTGTAACTACACAAGAGGAACTACTTCCGAGTGCCTAGTTGCACAGAACATAGAATATAAAATCAGTTCTGCAAGATGAAGTAAGCGAGTGGGCAGAAAAGAGGGACCAGGGAGAGGTTAATAGATGAACGAGTCGAACGTCAAGGATAGCGTGATAAACTGATCACCAAGTTAAAATTGTGTAACATTTGGTCTCCTGAAAACTCCACCGCGGAGTGAGATGACAGCCCACCGGAAGTTCACGCTACGCGCACACACCTTGCAGTATCATGGAACAACTGAAGTAGGTCACAGTGTGTATATGACTTTTATTACGAATATAGCAGCTGTCTGCTATTGTTATATAGTACTAAGTACGGTGTGTGATTGTCTCTGCCATCAGAGGATACAGCGATGAAATTAATGAGTAAAGAGTACCAGGCAGAGCCACATGACGTGCGGGAGGAAAATGTGCGTAACGAGTTAGGATCTGCCTTAAAATTTTTTCAGATTGCTAATTTATAACAAAAAACACAAAAAAAAAAAATAAAAAAAAAAAAAAAAATAGAAAAAAAAAAAACGAGAGAAAAAAAAAAAAAAAAAAAAAAAAAATAAAAAAAAAACAAAAAAAAAAAAAAAAAAAAAAAAAAAACAATTAAAAAAAAAAAAAAAAAAAAAAAAAAAAAAAAAAAAAAAAAAAAAAAAAACAAAAAAAAAAAAAAAAAAAAAACAAAAACAAAAAAAAAAAAAAAAAAAAAATAAAAAAAAACAAAAAAAAAAAATTAAAAAAAAAAAAAAAAAAAAAAAAAAAAAAAAAAAAAAAAAAAAAAAAAAAAAAAAAAAACAAAAAAAAAAAAAAAAAAAAAAAAAAAAAAAAAAAAAAAAATGAAAAAAAAAAAAAAAAAAAAAACAAATAAACAATATTATATTCATCTTATTAAATAAAAATGAGACGATTGGCAGTTACATAAACGTCTTAGAATCCAACTAGTGTTTCTAGGTTTGAATAAGGATCACATTATATGTAAGATATAGCTAGTTTAAATAATTTTATATGTATGTGAAGTCTTGTATTGTGCGATTGTCCATGACATAAATTAATAGCTTTGATTAACTTCAATACCACGATCCATCGCTTGAATATAGACAAGCGTTCTTAGGCTTAAATTGAGTGTTGCATATAGTGCTTCCGGGTGCCGTTCAACTGTTATATAACTTTCTAGCATCAGTTCGCATAGTAAAGTTCGAATAGTGCAATGATTCCTTATAATCTCAGCGAGAGTCCGTTGCCACTGGGGCTAAAAATACCGTGCGCCGACCTTGTCGGCTGCAGGATTTTCGCGCAGGCAGAGATAGCCCGCGCAATTAGTTTGTTAGGATTCATGCTCCGTAATTCGACGATTCGACGGCGTTCGTCGGCGTCGTCCGGCGTTCGACGGCGTCGTTCGGCCGATTCGTCCGGCGTTCGACGGCGTTCGACAGCGTTCGTCGAGCAGTTCGAGCGGCGTTCTACGGCGTTCGACGGCGGTTCGTACGGGTTCGAGCGGCGTTCGACGCGTTCGGACGGCGTTCGACAGCGTTCGACAGCGTTATCGACTGCGTTAAACTGCGTTAAAACCTGCGCTTCGACTGCGTTCGACTGCGTTCCCGACGGCGTTCGATGCGCTTCGACCGGCGTTCGCTGCGTTCGACCGGCGTTCGACTGCGCTTCGACGGCGTTCGACTGCGTTCGACGGGCGTTCGACGGGCGTTCGACGGCGTTCGACGGCGTTCGACTGCGTTCGACTGCGTTCGCCTGCGTTCGACGGCGTTTGACGGCGTTCGACGGCGTTCGACGGCGTTCGACGGCGTTCGACGGCGTTTGACGGCGTTCGACGGCGTTCGACTGCGTTTGACGGCGTTCGACTGCGTTCGACGGCGTTCGACGGCACGCAAAACTACCGATCAGAGCAGTCGCCAGCTAGAAGGTGTTTAAAAGTGCTACTCTTTATTGATTAGCTCGCATGCTACGAAGGAGACAATTAACTCGATTAAAGGTCAAAAAAGTAACCTACATAACCTTTGCACATTGGAGTAAAAAGCTGGTGTTCGTTTCTACCTTGTGTAGATGTGCTGATCAGCAGAATGCGTGCGTTGTGCGACGTACTGCAGGGAGGTCATGCCTCCCAATGCAGTTTTTAATGCGAGGCACGCCAAAGTGCCCGGCGTTCCGATCATTCTGGCGCTCTGCCTACTAGAGGGTAGAGTCAAGCTTACTCGTATCAGACATAGTTTTCTATACACTGCAAGATACACAACCAATTTTATTTTGCACGTTGGCCTGGCTTCAGTTATTCAAGCCCGACGAATGAAATAGCTACTCGAAATTATACTGGAATTTGGGAAGTTTGTGAAGTATTTTAAGTTTTTTTTCTTTTGGCTATAGTAACTATTATATGCCGAGGAATACGATTTATATACTCCTAGAATATAAATTAAATTATATTTGTTTTTTTGTGTGAATTTCATTTCAAACCGTACTGATGTATCGTCCTTTTTTAAACAGAATGCAGTTGAAATTGAAAAAAATAGACATGTGTGATAAAGATGTATTAAAGTTTGTCCTCACCAGTAAGAACTATCGTATTCTGTCGTATATATTTTCTATCAACTGTCACAATTATATTGACAGTGGTGCGTATCTAAGAAGCGTCTGTAGTGAAGCGGTAGGTACTTCTGATGCTGAAAAAATGGACGTAGTGTTGATATTGCCATGGCAATAGTTGCGAGGGAAGCAGACGACGACAATTGTTGTTGCAAATTCCTCATACTTTTTTGACACACTTCACATTCCCGATATGATACCCAAATTACTTTTCTAATACAATATAACGTAAACAATATCTATTGCTTTCCCTATCGTATTAAGTACCCATTGTATTCCTTGAACATCTACATTTAGCGGTGGAAAATCGTTATTTTTCCCGCGTCTGCCGCAAACTCACAAATTCCTCAAACGTTTTTGACACACTTCACATTCCCGATATGATACTCAAATTACATTCCTAATAAAATATAACGTATTCGTACAATATCCATTTTCCGTACCGCATTAAATGCTCATTGCATTAGTCAAAGATTTACATTTAGCGGTGGAAAATCGTTATTTTTCTCGCCTCCGCCCCGCATCCAACCCCCGGCGCTCTGCATTGCTTCTCGACGCCGTAACTCCGACGGATGACGAGTGAGGATAACAGACGATGACAATTGTTGCAAATTCTTCAAACGTTTTTGACACACTTCACATTCCCAATACGATACCAAATTTTCTTTTCTAATACAATATAACGTTCATATTCGTATAATATTCGGTTTTCCCTACCGCATTAAGTCTCCAGTATTTTTTTCGTACCTTATGGTCTCTCTTCCGCGGCTTTGATGCGATGGAGAGACCATTTGGGGTGAATACCAGATTCGAAGATTAGAACGCAAAAGGAATGAAATGTATTTTATGCGGTATAGCCTTTCGGGCCTAGCCAAGCTAGGATCAAGTAGTTACTTTGTTTGTAATAAACCTATTAAAATTAAATAGAAAATTAATAAAATGTTAAGTGCCATTCCATAGTCAAAGATTCTACATTTAGCGCCGTGGAAATACTCGTTTATTTTTTTCCGGTGCCCCGGCGCCCTGCATAGCCTCTCGCCGCCGTAACTCCGCGCTGCGAGGCGCGTTTAGCGCACGCAATGAATGGCCCGGCGCGGCGTGGAGTGCCTCGGCGTGGCGCAGGTATTCGCGGACTGGCCACCGGCCAGGGCGGGGAGGTCGCCGATGGGACGGGGAGGGGAAGAGCAGCATTGGCGACGCCAACGGACGGGAGGGGGAGGGGACGGTTCGTCCCGGGTGGTACTTTTTTTTTGTGTGTGTGGGGGGGGTGTTGTTTGCCTCCTGTCTTCTCGCTGAGGTATGTTGAATAAATAAGGAAATGAGTGAAGGCTTGGAGAATCTTGGGATGGGGTGAAGGCCTCGCAAACAGGACAGTTATATACAATGCTCCCCATTAGCAGGCGCGGATTCACAGGGAGGGAAATGAGGTAAATCCACCCTTAAATGTTTTAGTAGCTATTAATTTATCCTGTCGCGAAACCTTCAAGCGGAACTATTTTCGGATGCTTATTAAAAAGAATCCAATCGTATCGCAGCAAGAGCTGAGTGTAGCCTGCGACATTTTGCAAAATTTGTAATATGGCACATTCGATCAAATCGTTTTGAATTTCCCGTCTCAAAATTCGTCTCTAGATCCACCCCTGCCATAGGCAAGTTTGAGTTGTATACAATTTTGTACGTATCTCTCCACTAATACCGACCAGATGTTTAATTTTATTTAACACTGCATTAACTGTGAAAGACCACCTAGAAAAATTAACTACACCATTCAAGTGTATCTTATATGTGTCGATGTTTTACTAAATAGGAAGAATGGCGAACAACACTGAACGTCTCTGACAGTGTATACTGAGTAGACGATAGTAACTGTCGATGGAAGCGATCACGGTCATTGATGTTGTGAGAATATCATCCACTGATGATAGTAAATTAATCTAGGACGGTGACCAAACGTTCGTTAACGGTTGTCGACTTCATGGTGATTTTGCGATTGCGATTTTTAATGATAATTTCTGCCGTTGACGAATGTGGGTGGTGGTAGTATACCGTTTCACTGAGAGCAAACCACACATAGGATTCACCAATAACAAGGCCGGATCCAGGGACAAATTTTGGGCGCGGAAATTCAAAATGTTTCAGGCCACACAGCTGCAATAACGTTCTATTCGTTTTAATGATTATCCAAAAATATTTTGCTTGAAAGTTTCGGGACTAGTTAAAATTGTAGGAACTGAAAAATTTACGGGGGGGGGAGGGGAGTGATTTCCCTCATTTCCCGCCCCGTGGACCCGCGCGTGCCAGCAACGTGCGAGTATAGCCTACCCGGTGTTCAATGAAGGCGTGGAAGGTCGGTGGGAGAGGGGCGGCGGGGGCGGGCGTAGGCCGCGGAAGCCACGCCCAGCTCCTCCCCGCGTACGTGATAAACCGCCCGCGGAAAGTTACACACTCCAGGCCTGGAATAATTAAAATGTTTCGCTCCACGTCGCCTTTCCTTTCTTCCAGGCGGTGGTGGCGCTCTGCCAAGGCCCCTAGCCCCGCCGCTGTTTCCGTTGCGGCCGCCCACTCGCCCCCACCCGCCCCCGTTCGCGGCTAAGCGCCGCCTCGCACTTCCAGCGGCGGCGGCGGCGGCCGTTTGGACACTGTGCTCGCTCGGTGGGCTTGTGATGCCTCAATTGAGAGCGTATTTACCGCACGAAAATTACATGACGGAAAATAAATATCCTTCCCAAACCATAACAATATTTAATTCCGAGGGGAGTGACTTAGTGGGTAGCGCGCTGGATTCGCAATAGGCTTCGGATAGGATTCGGATTCGCAATAGGATTCGGCTTCGTTTCCCCGGCCGGCCATCCTGATCGGGATTTTCGTGGTATCCGTCGGTCATAAGGCTGGGATGGTTTTAAACTCCCACGAGCACCTCCCAATACCCTAACGAACAGCTCCTCCCATCATCCTAGTCCTTTCACCCCTCATCATCACCTTATATTAATATCATTATACACCGCCTAATTGATATTCGAGGCTAACAACTTCGACAAGGCTAACAACCAAGGGATGCAGCCGAAAGGCTGATACCCATAATTCCACACGTTGATCTCTCCAAGATAGACAACTAGGCCTCCGAGAGTGAACTGTCGTGCGTGGTCAGTAGTGGCCCACATGCGAATAATAACAATGATAATAACGATAATAATAATAATAATAATAATAATAATAATAATAATAATAATAATAATAATAATAATAATAATAATAATACTTGATGTATAACCATTCAAGAACATTTAATAATGGATATTGCAGTTCATCTTTTACACATTCAATCAAAGAAATTAAGAAGTTCGAAGTGGCTAACCAATCAATCTCCATACTCTGCGATATCGTCTCCAAGAGTAGTATGAAAATCATATGATATTATGATTAATTTATATATTATGTAGTATTAATACATAGATATACATACCTGCATGCATGCATAAATAATACATTCATGTATTAAGCTATTCCAACTTTTGTATAATTACAAAGTTGTAAAAGAAAAAATAATTATTCACCTAAGAAATACGCTTCGGATACTTGTGGTGAATTTGCTTTGTATATTGATTGCTTTATTGTAAAATTGATTTCGTATCTCCAATACTATTCTCTCTTTTTATATTTTTCTCGTTCTTTCCGCTTGCCTCTCTTCTATTTCAATTTCAACGGATCTGCGATTTTCGTGTAATAACTTAAACGATTTCATTTCTTGTATACTTTAGTTTAAACAATTTCTTTTTTACTGATTTATTTACTTCTTTGCCTGTTCTCTTATTAAAAGATTTCTCTTCGTGATTTATGACAGTTTCATATTCTTCGCATTGAACTCTTAAAGTTTGTTCCCTGAGAAATAAATTCTTACGTTTTCCTGCGGATTTCACTTCGCATTATATCAAACACTAAGAATCGTTTTACACTTTGGCAAACTTTGAATTATTACTAATTTCACTGATACCGTTCGGTATCACAATCCTAAATTACTTTCTCAGTTTTCCGTGAATTATCATTTATAACTTCACAAAATGTTAACTCTTTCGCTCGGGGGACCGAAACAGGTTACTATAATATAAGCCAGAGGCTTTTTCTAAGCTCGTGGATCTTTTACATGCAGTCAATCTGCGACACGGGAGAGCTGGCTTTACTTCACCCGGGAGAAAGGCTTACGAAGGATGTTTTCGCGCTTATAAATCCACAAATTGCATCGTACTTCAACCCGCAATCTTGGGTCCACGACACCAACGAACCGTAAACATTATCTCTGGTTTCTCGTCCCGCTCCTTCAACAGATTTCTCCTCGTTGAACCTTCACATTCTCTTCTAAATTCTCTTAAGCTATGTATGTCTCATCTCCTTCACCAGACCCTATTCGTTGTTCTGAGGAGGTTGCACTCAGAGGGGGATACACTGGGAGGGGGGAGGAGGGCATGGGTGCCATGGCCCCTTCAAAAAGGTCTAGAGATAAACGTTTGTTACTATTTCTTCTTGGCCAAAATATTAAATATTTACTTATAATAGAATGATGTAATTATTTCAAAAAATAATATTGTATAATGTATACACACTACAAAAATATACAATTTAACAATATATGTGTTTATTATTTAACAAAAATCTACCATGACCCGTTCCCCCTAATGAGCTTCTGGTCCTTGGTTTTTCACTGATTGCTTGATTCTCCGTGTCTGACTTCTTCTTCAGGGTTCTTTTTCGCTCCTGTAATCTTTTCCCTGGTTTCACTTCTCCCTCGTCCGCCGGGAGCCACTCCTGCACAGCGTGGCCACCTCGCGCGCTTCTTTGTGGGTCATCGCGCGGCGGAAGTTGCTATTTAGGCGGCGGCGCGGCTGCGGCGGGCGCGCCCACTTCCGGTGCCGCGGGCCGGCGCTGACTGGAGTCGACTGCATACGCGAAAACCGCCTCCGCCGCCTTGTCCCCGCCTCACCGCCCAGCTGACGCCACTGCCCTACTACAGCCCTCCCCGTCCCGTCTCGCCCCGCCCCGCTCCGTCCCGCTCCGCTCCAGCCCGTCCCGCTCGCCCGGCCCCATCCTGCTCCGCTCCGTCCTGCCGCTCCCCCGCCCCCGCCCCGCCCGCCCCGCTCCGCCCTGCCCGCCCTGTCCACCCCCCCCCCCAGCTGCCACCACTACTCTCCCATTTTCCTTGTCATTTTCATCTCGTTGGTCACTCGCTTCATGTTTCTGTTGGGAAGGGTGGCTAACAGACTGTCCAGGCTCTCCCTTCCACGTTTTCTTCATCTTCACGACGCCACTCACTTCTCGTTTCTGTTGCTGGCAAACTGTGGCAGTTATGTTTTCCATTGTCTTCAACATTGCTTCTTTTTTCCCTGGCACTCCTTTTTCGGTTTCTGATACTGGTTCTTAATCCCACGTTTCCTATCTCTGTTGCGAAGGAAGGCGAAGATACTACGATCTCAATTTTCTTTTCAAACTTTTTTCTCTTCTTCTTCTTCTTGTTCTTCTTTTTCTCCTTCTTCTTCTTCATATTCCTCTTCCTATTCTTGTGGTTTCTGCTCTTGTTCACTGTAAGCGAAATAAAGCTAACGGGCAGTGAAGGCTCTCCATTGTCTTCAACGTCTTCTAATTCTTCCTTTTTTCATTCATCTTGTTCTTCTTCCTCCCTTCTCTTCCATTGTCGAGGGAGTTAAACGGTCGGTGAGGGCTTTCGACGGGAGACCACTTCCCGGAGGCGTTGCGCCGGCGAAAGTGTTCGAAAAGAACAGCCGCCGCACCGCTTAAGTGAACGCGTTTGCGCGAGCCCTGCAGCGGCAGCGGCAGGTAGCGGGCCTTTTGGTGTATACGCTGCTGGCATCGCTACGCTTTAATAGAATGGTAAGCCATCAAGGCGGATTTTCTTTGCCTTTGGCTTTTTTCTTGCGAGGATTTTATAGTTATTGCAGTATTTCGCAGCTTCGGCGCTTGGTGGAGAATTCCTAGGCCATGCGAAAGCAACTCATTGCAAGGTCTGGCTCTGAAGAGAGCGTTCAGAGAGGATGAGGATCCACCGTGCATTTGTTGGAAGGGATCTTCTTGGTCGTCCGATCAGAGCACTCGCTGTCCAGAACACTCGGCTTGGATGACTTCGATATAGCTGTCTCGCTGGGGTCGAAAAATCATTATTCGTTGGGATTCGAAACTAGGACCTTTCGGTTTCTGAAGCTCCTATACACACTCGAAATTACTTACTGTATCACTTCAGATACTCTTTTTTATTTTATTTTTTATTCTTTCTATTCTCGTATTCTTTGATTTCTCTTACTCCTAGTTTTATTTCCTTCATCTCATCGTTTCCTTAATTTTTTTTGTATTATACCCAACAGAATATTGAAGACCACTTATGTATGTATTTTCAATCATATCTGCCCAACATTCGATTGTAGGAAGACGTTAAATCGGCATTGCAAATTCGTCAGCACCAGCACTACTCGACAGCGTCTGGTGTTATTTTCTTCCCGCTTCCATCGTTCCTAGTTCTACAACGATAGTTTCGATCCGACTTGCTTATCTCCGCAGCCGCCGCTCATGTTTTCTTGCACGCCAGCAGGTCTAAACGCGCTTACGGCAACTGCAGAGCATGTTCACTAGGGTAGATAAGTGGAAAACTTCTGCCAACGAGTCGCCAGTTGGCACACTATTAATAAATTCGACATCGGTCGTTCTACATTATATTGTCGCAGAATAAATTCACCTAATCTCTATTACGAAGATCATGGTGAATGATTCCTTTTTTTGAATGTGTGAGAGTGTCACCTGAGCCATTTTTATGAGGGGAAGGGAAGATTGAATTGATATGGTATATATATTGACATGGAGTCCTCTCCATTGTACCCTTTATATCTAAAAATATTCTCTGACCACGAGGGTTCGGGACCCTACTGTGGCAGGATTTTCGATTCTAGCTTCATAGCTTAGTCAATTTCATCCGCTGTCTAGTGGAGAATTCTCGCGGACGGGTGCTCTGATTGGTAGTTTTTCGTGGTTTCTCCGAACGACACCAGGTAAATGACGGAGAAGTACTCGGGCAAAAACAAACGGGCCACAGGCCGCGCGCGGTTTTTCCTTCTTCCTTGTCCCGTCCTCGCCTTACTTACACACTTACACTGACATACACTGCACAACAACACATTATTGCCGATCCGGTGGCCGAGATCGCTAAGGCAGTAGTGTCGTCTAAGGCAGTAGTGTCGTCGTAGGACCGACGGATCGCGGGTTCGAGTCCCGCCTCGGGCATGGTTGTTTTGTGTTTCGTCCTTTCAACCCCTATCATCATCATTATCGTGTCAACCCACAGTTACCATACCGTTACGAGCAATAGTGGTCGCTAATGACCTTAATAACGCGACCTTAAATAACAAACAAAAAAAACACATTATTGGACCGTAGAGCTTGACCTGCCTGAGGCGGTGCCCTGCTGGTGGGGGGTACCTGGTTGAGGAAAAGTTCCGCTAGCAGGCGCGTGGGTCAGCGCGGAATCTCGCCATCCAGCGGGGGTAGATAATCGCCACTTACTGCGATGAAATAATAGTTTGTACATACGGGACTAATGACCTTAGCAGTTGACGCTCCAGGAAACTCTAATCAATCAATAAAAAATATTGAGGGACACACGTCGCTCCATCCCCCGGCTTTGAGGCCCATGCTCACACGCGAATGTTGGATGTCGTTATGAAGATGATTAGCAATCCATGAGTATCCGTTATTGATATTGGGGAAGTTTTATAGACATTTTTTTCGACATCCATATCATGTTCTAGGAATAAAATATTGCTACAGAAAATTGTTCTCCCAGTTGCGGCCAGTGCGTGCGCCATGACGAATTCCCGGATGATATTTGCTTTGAGACCCACAGAATGTGCGTAGTTTCACTTCAACTCAGGATCGGCTAGTGTGTTCCCTTTGACAAAGG
Source organism: Gryllus bimaculatus (assembly GCA_017312745.1). Taxonomy (NCBI): domain Eukaryota; kingdom Metazoa; phylum Arthropoda; class Insecta; order Orthoptera; family Gryllidae; genus Gryllus; species Gryllus bimaculatus. The sequence continues at coordinate 828,377 of BOPP01000068.1, read as the reverse complement.
ATCCAATGGCACAATTTTACACAGTCAAATTATTTCGTGCGCTTGATTTTTTGTTTGAAGCATAGGGAGTGAGGGGAATTGATTTCGGTTTTCTGTGAAACCGGAAATTTGATTGGATGCCCAGCCGATCGGCGAGTTTGGTAATAATTTCCTGAGTTACAGGAATTTAACGAGAGGCAGAAACAAATTAAAGGAAACAAAAATTCTCGGAAACGAATTTTGTTCAACAAAACGAAATTATTGGAAGATTAGGGCTGGACGAGTGGAAATATCTCCAGGAATAGAAGAATGAAAAACGGCCCGGATGATCATACAGGCGCGAACGTGGAATGCTAGGATAATACTGATGAGAAATAAATAAATTCAGGTAGCGAGAAAAATAGAAATGATGAAAAAGGGATATAAAATTAAATCTGATGCTGATTTAGAATAAAAATAGAAATAAATTCCTCTCTCACTTCAAACTACTATCGCTCTCCTTACCCTGTCCATGAAGCACAAATCAATTGAGAAACAACAATGGAAAATCTTTTGTGGTCTATCGATCTCCAAATTCACCTTTTAGGTCACCCATCACAGCCTCACGATTTCGTCCTCGGCAACACTGAAGCCTGGATTCTCGCAAACACAAGGCATTCAATCACCACTTCAGCCACCGTACTGGATCACCGCTTGCGCTGACAACAGCGTCGGGCAAAGCCGCTCTCTGCGGCGACAGCCGAGGGCGAGGACAGCGGCGCATCGATACTTGTCAGCGCGCTCTTTGTGGCGTTTGACGAATTACAGCGAAACAAATGAAATCGGAAAGCTGGGAATCTTCATAATATCGAAGTCCATTATGCGGGAGCGAAGCGTCGCGCCCCACCAGAGAGGCGCCGCTCGCCGTTTGAACGGCGTTGACGGCCACGCGCCGGGCGGGTGCTTAACGGGCGGTTATTCACCCCCACGCGATATCGCTCCTGCTGTGCCACGTTGCTGCTCCAGCGTTATCCCCCCGTCCCCTACACGACCGTCGCGCCGGCATCTTTCCACTTTTCATTCGCTTCTGGCCCTTCGTCCCCGTTCTTAAATCCACGCTCCCATTGCTCAACCACGTACCTTACTTCTTGCCTCTTACTCTGGCCCATTACACACTGCCGCTTATTCTCGCCCATTACTCCCTGCCTCTTACTCACGCTATTTACTCCCTGCCTCTTACTCTCGCTACTTACTCCCCCCGCATACTCTTGCCCATTACTCATTTCCGCTTATTCTTGCCAATTACTCCCTGCCGCTTATTCTCGCTTATTATTCCCCGCTGCATACTCTCGTCCCTTACTCCCTGCCGCTTACTCTCATCCCTCTCTGTCGCTCACTATTTCCCGCCCCTACTTATCGTCCCTTTCTCCCCGCTCTTTCTCTCCGCCACTTATTCCCGCCGCATATTCCCGTCTCCTTACCCATTCCCTCGTCCTTATCGTCGCCCTCAATCCCTGCTCCATAACCCCCGCCTTTTAAGCCCTGTTCTCAATCCACGCCATTCAGTCATCACTATTCCTCCTCGCCATTCAATCCCAACTCCTCAGTCCCACCCTTCAGTTCTCGCCTTGATTCCACATTCCCGATACACACTCTCCGCCTCCAACCTTCTTCCTCCCCCCAGTGCTTCTTCATCTCCACCTCCTTATCCTCTCTCATCTCTCCCTCCAACATCTTTAACCCTCTCCCATCGCACCTACCGACCCACGCCCGCCCCTCCCAACTGCAGTGTGTCGTGGTGCGTGGGCGGCGCCCCGCAGCCGCGTGGGCGAGTGTATGAGTTCGGTGCTCAACGCCGAATCCCCCTCTCCCGGGAATCTGAGCCCGTTCCGGCGGTGTTTGCTCCCTGAATGGACGCGATTTAGCATCCCATTTTCCCTCGCCCGCTTCGCACAGCCGCTGCTGCTGCCGTTTGGCGTCATTTCTGTCACTTGCCGTAATCACTTACTGCTGATTAGTTGGTGATGAAGGGATCGCGACAATGACGCCGTTGCAGTGTGTGACGGAATGAAAGTGCTAGAATAAAACATGATAAAGATGACTGTAAAAGGATATGGACGAAACGCGAGGACCGTGACATATGAGGGAACGTTGTTTTGGTGTGGTGTCCGTATTCGCCCGTGACATTTTACATTCGCGCAAATTATCTGAATGTTTGGGCGACAGCTTCTCTTTGTGAGTTCACAATTGCAATATTACACTGAAAAACTAATAAAACCTGACTTCTATCACTAAGATAAACTAGAGCACAATTTGGAAAAGTTATTTAATTTTCTTGATAATAATTTCGATGTATTTAAAATATTAATTACACATTTCCCAGTTTTAAATATTATCTTTAATTCGCAATGCTTGGAAGTTTTCTTTAATTCTTCTGCTTTCGTTAATTCTAAATGCGCAGAAAAACGTCCTACACAAGATGTTTCAGATTAAAGTTGTTTCCAATATATCATTACCACCAGGCAATAACTTATCACTTGCAATCCTAGAGAGAGTGTACTATCATATATTATGTCACAGTATTGGTCAACTGCGAACCTGATGCAGAGTGAAAGTAGTAGAACATTCAAAACTATAAATTGCAGAAATCATGTAGCAGACGGCATCCGCTGTACTGCTTAATATATGGACTGATTTATACGCATTTTCAACGGATAGTCATTGAAAGAAGTCATATGACTACAGAATGAAGGACTTGTATTGGTTACTGCGTATGTAGGAGTAAAACATTGAAGTGGAGGAACGATAAATTAAAAGTGAACGAGCTTATTAAACGTTGGAGTTATGAAATATTTCGAATGATCCAGGTTCGAGATACATTTAGTGCTGAAGAATGAAACACTCGAGACGTTCAGAAAATTTGGCGATGTCATGGTATTTTTCTACAAGAATTGGTTGCTTAAGAGTTTATTTATCATGTAGCTTGAATTTCGGGGAGAAGATGCAATGTTCGATGTTCCAAAGCCATTGTTTGAGTACTGAAATCGCGTCATTGAACATCTTCAACGAGGCGTTTAGGTTGAAATACAATGATGATTATAATAATGAAATTAGAAATTGACATGTTGAGTACTCAGAGTTAAGATGGAGATGATTATGAAATTAGAGGTAAGTAAAACGGGCGAAACCGTAGGAAACTGCAAGACGCTTCTGTGTCCGTCACAAATTCCACATGCAGTGATAGGGATTTAAATCCCGCTACCCAGAAACATCAAAAAAAGCTCACTGGCCACTTCACAACGTTACGGGCAGCCTCCACTTAACAATGTAAACCATCATTCGTGACTTTATGGAGCACGTTCATTAAACATGAAGATAGCATTAGGCGGCATTGCTTCTTATAGCTTTTCTGTTTACAAATACATCTCAGCTAAAGTACGGAAACTGCAGCAAAAAGTAGGTCAAGACTTTTCCCGATTCTTTGAAAAGTTTCGTGCCATGCTCTGGTGCCCGACATTCGATGTTTTGGAGCCTGTCATTTCCTTTCCGAGACAGGTGTCTCTCCCGGAGCTCCTTCGAGCTATCGACCGCCTGCGAGAGAAAGTGTTCGACCTGACGTCGTCGCTAGGAGTGGCCACTGGGCGACGCGACGCGCCGGTTAAGACGACTGTCCGCGGGGGCAGTGCCCTCCGCAGCAAATAGGAGGAATGGAAAACATCTTCATTTGAAAAATACGAAGCCTTATTTACAGAAATTTGATATAGTAGAATCCTTCACTGTTACAAGGGTTTTTAAACCGGGAATCTAAAAGTTAATTTTTTATTTATTTCTATTCCTCCCTTCCCTTGTATCCCTGGACTCGCCCTTCCTTCCTCCCTCCCTCCCTCCCACTCTCTTTACATTTCTCTCTCTCTCTGTCTATACATTGTTCTGAAGCATAGACTGCATTTCGTCAAGGATACTATTAATATTAAAGAAAGGGAGGGGATAAAAAAGAAATAAGTAAAAACATGTAAATAAGAAGAGTGGATTGGATAAGAATAAAAGGAACGAAAAGACAAAAGGAGAAGGAAAAATATTTCCAGAGCACGGAAGGTGAAGTACTAGATGATAAGAATGAAGGAAGAGAGAGTAAGGATGAGGAAGGAAAAGAGAAATGAGAGGGTGGGAGAAGAGGAATGAGAAAGGAGAAGGTGGATAGGAGGGGAGGGTGATAGAATGGAGAAGAGAAAGAAAGAGAAAGAAATTAAGAACAAGAAGGGTGAGGAGTAAGATTTGTCTCCTTTTTTATGTCCAAGCTGTGCTGTTATGAGACTTTTTCCGGCTCCATAAAGGCATTTCTGTTTGGGCACTTCAAACGCGGGCCATTTCCACCCGGGAGGTTATCCAGTTTATCATTTGGCGGTGGGGGGAAGATTTCTGTTTAATCATAAAAACGTTTGGTCATTATATTGTAATAATTATTTTTGGTTGTTTAACTAATATGATACAATTCAATATTAATTTTTAAATAATTACGTAATTCTACATAAATATTAACATTCAATTGTCCCAAATAAAGGAAATAATAACAAAACTCGGGGCTTTTGGGAGTGGGCGATGGCTTCCATGCCCCCTAATGCCCCCCTCCCCCTGGAGCCCGCCCCTGTTCCATCAGGCGTCTCATTGCTCTTCATCGGGTCGTTTACGCGTCCCTGGGTGGACAGGTGGCCGGCCCGCCCCGCCGCCGCCCGCCCCGCCCCGCCCCGTGCACCGCCGCCCCGGCCCCGCCGCTCCAGCCCGCCCGCCCGGCCTGTCCCGAGCCCGCCCGCCCGTCGGCCCGCCCTGCCAGTCCGCCGCCCCCCCGCCCCGCAAACCGCGCCGCCCCGCCGCAGTCCGCACCCGCGCCGCGCGCGCCGCCGCGCCGCTTTCTCCTGTCCCAGCGCGCCCTCCGCGGCGATGGACGCGCTCGCCGTTCGCAGGCGAGTTCCCTGCTTTCGCGATTCCCGGAGGTTAGCCGCCCCGCCCCGCACCCGCACCCGGCCGCAGCACAATCGCCAGGAAGGCGGCCGCCAGCTCGCGGCACTCGGCTCCGCTTGCGACAAACCGCTGGTCTTCTGCGTGAAGAAGCCGCGCGGCCGTGGGGGGGGGGGGGGGGCACTAAGGAAATTGCCCCCCGACTGCATCCCGCGGTCAGTTTCCCTTCGCTCCCGCTTCCCAGCTAATTCCGTTTCACTTTCGTTTACCTGAGAAGGTATAGCCTGATTCCATTCTGTTTCGTTCATCCGGTGTATCGGACAGTAAAAATTAACGTTTGCGTTCATAATTAGCGGCTATAGATGTTCTAGCACAAGTCCTCAGAAAGATTTGAACAGAGGTGGACAGTGTAGAATCTTCGGAATTGTGTGCATTATGACAGGAGGTAAGATGATGTTCGTAATTGGTTATTTCATGTTTTGTTTCCACAAAATTGTTACCGGTGGTTTTCAACATTGGCAGTGCCCTAATTGGACATACAAATGTTTCTTGAAAACGGACAGAAGGGGGGTAAATTTCAATAATCAATTCTTAACAGGACACTGGAAACATAGAAATCAGTCCTTGTAGTAAGGAGGTGAGCATATCGAAATGCAGTCGGGCTATGTCTTTTTTGACGAGGTAGGTGAACGGCTTTGAGAATGTTGACTGCGGGGTGCAGTAGGAATACGCCCGGCCGACTTTCTGAAAAATGTGGAAAACCGTAAAAATGCAGGGAATTTAATGGCTTTAGAAAAGTCAGGGGAAAATCGGGGAATTTGTAGAAGAATCGTTAGAATGTAGGGGAAAGAAGGGAGACGGTTGTGTATAACTATATATTATTTCTTAAATAAAGTAGTCGAGCAGATAATAGAGACTCAGTTTTTATTTGTGGAGTCTGCTTTTAATTTGTGCGTAATCACGGTGAAATAAGAGAGCTCTCAAATTAGTATGACTTAAAGTAACGCTGCTAAGAAATAAGTTTTTTTTTAAATAGTTTAAAATATTATCGGTTATCTACAATTATTGTCGGTTAAAAATACACGAAAACCGGCGAAAATCACGGAAATTAGTTCCAGGAAATGAGTGGCCACTTGTCTCGGTTCCGGGAATTCATAGTTTTGGACGAAGCGGAATCGTGGTAGGTGTTAATGGAATACTCTCTTTTACTCTGCATCTCATTCCAACGTTGCTCAGAACTTATCCTAGGTAAGGTGATAGTCTACATACATCCTAAGTACGGCTACCAGCATAGGTGCTGATACATATTGCAAAGTTTCAAAAAGTACTTTTATTGAAGAATAAAAGGGCAGGTGACATGTAACTTACAGAACATCAGCCTACAAGTCTGGGTATCGGGCTTGAAAATGCAGTAACTTATATGGGAATTCGTGTTGCACAAAGAAAGATCCTGGCAGATTTTCTCAGCTCACCCATTTACTTACCCCTATCAATCGAATCATATCATGTACATCCGTTCATCTTCTGAAGAACATCTACACGAAATCGGTTACTAAAATTCTAACACGTGAGCGCTTCGGATTTTCTGGCCAGGTAACCGATCTAGCTTTCCAGCAGAAGTACTTGAGCCAGTCACTATCTCACTTAAAATGGAATGCGTGAATGTGGCCCCGAATTCCTTATTGGCCATGATCCGGTGATACTCAAATCATCAACTGGCCAGACTACGACTGATTTTTCCGTTTCATCTTTTCTTCTCATGAGTCATTTTCCCACTTCACCTGTTTTTCTAGTCGTGTATTTTCGTGTGATTTTTATGGAAATGAAATCAGGTAGTGATGACGATTGATGATACTTCTCCTAAAATGAAAGATGATCCACACAGATTTTAAAATGGGTATTGCGTTTAAATAAATGGAAAATGTAATATGAGACGAAGAAAACAAACTAAAAGGGAATAATGGTTCATAAGTAACCTGCCAATTGAGTTGTGACAATCTGGCAGTTTTAGCAGGCAGAAATTTACACTGTATACTGCACCAGATGCGGAACTGCTCGCCCGTAATTTGCAATGCTGTTCATGCTTACAAATCACAATAGTTTTATATTTTTTATCATGAAGTCTACATTCCGTGAACGGTATCCTGTATGCTATTCATACAAATACATTATCACATCGCACTAACGTGACCACACTATCACAATATTCTCAGCCTCCTCCCTATCCCCGCCTACCACCATCATTATCACCGCTACTTCCCCCACATCCTTTTCTATTCCAAACGTGTGTGCGTTGCAATGTCCTCTTTTGTTCTCTATTAAATTTTGTACCTAACTTTCCTGGAATGGTACATGACCTAAACTAGAGTTGTAAAAGGAAGTTAGCGTGATCAAACTGATGTCGTAAAAAGTGAACAAAAATTTATTCATAGGAGAGTATGTACATTATTTGGTCGCAAATGCATTATGAAACTGCACCTAACAGTTAACGAGTAATATTGTGAAACCAACGTTATTTTTGGTACTCCGCTAATGTGTATTAAATTTATTAAAAAGTGACTTATCATAGTATTTCGCGTTTAATCCTGTTGCATTCATAAAGAAAGGCAAATTGAACGTTGTTCACAGACTTACTGGGGGAAACGAAATTTCATGAAGGCTCTGCGTTTGCAGCTCACATGTAAATTACTTAGCTATCTCGCTTATATATTTCTGCGGCGAGACTGAAATAATTTTTTTTTAAAAATTGAATGTACGACTCTCTTGCGAGAACTTCAAACGAACATTTGCAGTGAATATACGGCAATTGCTCTCTTTTTGCAGCATACAATTGTAAAAAGTCTTAATGGGCTTTCATGAAACATATACGAGATACGCTCTCAGACTTGTTTGAGTGCGTGTGGCAGTAGGAAAAACAGATACGGCAAACAATAAGTGGAAAGAAGGGAAAATAATTACGCCTTGTAATGAGATGTCGTAAATCCAAACGCTCTAGTTGCAGCAAGTGCATTAGAAAGTTTCATCTCTGGTGCAGTGCTTTCGCGAAAAGTGGGTACGCGGTGTATACTCGATGTATGATCCATTACTGCCCATAGCCAATGGCGAGCTGCCACTTTTTGTGTGAACTGAAGGGTGAGTGCACACTGAAGCTCCCTACATTCTCTGTCCTAGTAATCGCAAGCCCAAACAGCTATAAGTTGATTTATCTTTGAATTTCCTTATTTTACACAAATTAGGGTCCCGTTTTCTGTATTTCCTCTTGAAATATCCTGTATGTATTCCAGTATGAAAAAATATATTATTACTTCTCTTTTAACGTGTCTGTATGGCTTGCGTCATTTCATTTATTCTTGCCGAGTGTATCTGTAGTAAATTTCTTAGGATAAGACTCGTTTCTGTATTTGTTAATTTTCCTTCTTATTTCCATATTAATTCTCGCACATTTTAAATTTATTGCAATATCACTCAAATATTTATTATTCGTAACATTAAATTGTTTAGAACTCTTTTCAATTCATTTTATAATTACACACTCGTATCATTCTTATATATTGAATAGTCATTATTGTATTAATTTATTCTAGGTTTCAGATTCTATGAACTTCTTACCTTTAGTCAGATTTTGAAACCGAAGACGTTGATCAAATTATATTCTCTGGAATAAGTTGTTGTGTGCTACGTGTATTATACAATTAAAATTTTTCAAAAACTCCACCCTAGCACCACTTACTCAACAAATACCATCACGATAACTTCCTCTATCACATTAGTACAAATACGAGCACAATCATCTCCACAACTACCACCACTTGTCTCACCAGGATTCATCTTCACTACAATGCCATTCTCCACAAATAAAACCATTATCAATGCCTGCACTATTTCAACTCCACCACCACCAATATCATTACCTTTCTGTCCTCTTCGAAGACGAACATCACTTCGACCTCGCTCCAATCATCATAACAATCTTTCCATCACCACTACCGCCGCCACTACCGTCGATTACTCGAAAATCGATATCACCGCTGTCGATGTTGCCACCGTCGATACCTCCTCTACCTTCGTAACACGCTTTCTGCCCCATCCTTCCAATGCCCTCCGTTCTGCCCTTGCAATGCCGTAGGAAGCGCCTAGCCGTTTCTCGTGCAACACCCTGGCGCTAGCTCGTGGAGGCTATTGGCTGTGGGAACGTCTCGGCGGGGGCGGAGGGGTGCCATTAGGGCTGCAACGGGCTTCGATCCCGCGCCCGCAGTGCAGCCGCTCGCCGCTCCAAACGGCGTCTGGCCAACGCCTCCTTCTCCCTCCCCTCCCCCTGCCGGGAGGGCGCCGCGAAGATTTAATTGCTTTCATTTAGGCTGAAGGCTTGAGAAATGGGCCGAATCGACACCTCACAATTACGGTGATACTAATGCGAAGGCGATTTTTTTAACACGACAACGTAAAAAAAAATCTTAGTTCTGTACTGAAGAGGCTTGCGTTAATACATATTTAGAAATGTGTGTTAAACTTCTTTCTATGAATGAAAATTGAGTAGTTATAAAATGTAAAAAAAATATTGTTCTTTAATGTAAAATTATATAACATTTTGAATGTGACGTTCTATGCAGTACGACTTAATTTAATTTTCTTATTTATACTAATTCACAGGAAATATTCTTCAAAAATATTTTTACTAACTAGTAATGTTTCTTTTCTTTGCAGGTAAGAGAATTCCAAGCCATCCGTTTTCTGACATTTCGGTGAGTTTATTTGGGCCACACTTTGTTACTGATTTTTGCACGAATGTAATATTTCATAGTTATCTTCACCAAAAGGTAAAGATCTCACCGGCATATGGGTACCAATAAGAATGTTGCAGAAATTGTTACAAAATATTCCTAATTTAATAAGCTAAAATGTTCTCTCTACACCAAGTTAACGTTTTAGATTAAACATGAAAATGTATTTAGAAGAATATATTTTTAATTTAACTTACGTAAGATTATTTAAAACGAGATGATTTAAAAAATATGAAACCGTCTTCTGAGTTGTACTATGCGTATTGTTAACTAGACCTCTGTGTAAATATCTCTATAAAATGACCTCTCTGCATTTCAGTAAATATTATACCTCCTGTACTTCAAAAAGAATAAAATGAAAATTGCAAAAAATTATAAGATTCCATTTTAAATTTATGGTATTTTTCAATATTAATGCTGTATGTTTATTATAATTTATTGTAATTAATGAGCAGTACTATTTTCTCATTTAATGTTTCATACATTGCTTTTAACGTAAATTTGGCAAATGAATATTAATGTTGCAGAAATAAGTGGCAAATCAATTTTTAAGATGTAATATGGAACGCTAGGAAATTTCTTTGAAGCAGCTTCCGATCTCACGTAAACGGTAAGAACCGTCAGCTCTCCCCCGCACAAGGCTGAACTTTGCATCACTTGGGCCCCTCGCTACTTCCGATGATGTTCGCCTCGGAGCGATCCGCCGGTAAGAGGCTCTCAGGAAGATCACAGCGCCCTCGCAAGGCCCTAACGAGGCTGTGCAGCTCCAGACGGTCGGCCGGCCGCCTCGGCGGGGGTGGGGAATGCGAACCTCTCGGCGCCTTCGCCACCTGCCACCCGCCCACTCGCCCCGTCGCGCCCATTCGCCCCG
>BOPP01000068.1:803455-814447 GCA_017312745.1 Gryllus bimaculatus | reverse complement strand
CAGGGCCGACGCAGGGCCGACACAGGGCCGACACAGGGCCGACGCAGGGCCGACGCAGGGCCGACGTAGGGCCGACGCTGGGCATACTGCGCAGACGATGGGTAGGCGCTGGGCAGGCGCAGGGTTGAGCTTGATTGCCCATGGCTTTGAGAGTCTCTTTTCCAAATATATAATAATTCCCCAAATTGTCATTTTAAAAAAGGAAAACCAGGGACTGATCGTATTTAAATATTTGTTTTATTAGACTTACTTAACCCATTTCAAAGCTTTCAGAGGAGCCGTGCCCTCCATGTGCATACGCCTACACCGGTATAGAGGAATTTCTCTACAAAGGGACCACTTTGACCAGTCAGGACACAAACGAACGACATGTCCGATGATGACACGGTAAGAGATAGTGATGAAGCGATTTTCAAATGAGCTTATTGTAAACGAAAGCACTGACAAAATGAGTGCATAGATGCAACCTGCAATTATATTTCCAAAAACAGCCAAGCGGTAGCTGTCAAAGCCTTCCCTTCATGTAGTAATCGCTCTCTGTACGCGTCTGTACTTAGGCAAATCTATAAATCCCTTCCGGCATCTCCCGCCTGCTCACACGACAGTCAGCCGTGCCCACAACCGCGCAACCCCGCGTCGCGGCCCCACCCGCCACCGTTAGGCGTGAAGGGTGATGTTGCCACCGGGGTCGATTACCTCCTCTACCTTCGTAACAGGCTTTCGCGCCGCATCCTTCCAATGCCCTCGTTCGCTGCCGGCTGCAATGCGGTGGAAGCGCTAGCCGTTTCTCACGTGCGAACGCCAGCTGGCGCAGTAGGTCGTGCAGGCTATTGGGCTGTCGGGAAGCAACGAGTCGTCGGCGGGGGGCCAGACGGGGTGCATTAGGGCTGCAATCGGGCTACGATCCGCGCCCGCAGTGGCAGCCGCTACGCCGTTCCAGACGCGAGGACGCAACGCCTCCGTCTCCCCCCCGTCGTGCAGCGCGAAAGGGGGGCCGAGGAAGATTTAATTGCTTTCCATTTTCAGGCGGAGGCTTTTGAGAAATGGCCGAATCGACAGCCTCACAATTACGGTGATTAGCCTGTGTGTAATGATGATGCGTATAGATCTACGATTATTTTAACATGGACAACGTAAATAAAATAGTTCTTAGTACAGACTAGGAAGGCTTTGCGTTAATCACGATATTCAGAAAAGTGTGTGTTACAGTTTTTATATGAATTAATATTGAGTAGTTTATAAATGTAAAAAAAAAAGATCGTTCTTTAATATAAAATTAATAACATTTTGAATGTGAGCGTTCTTACTGCAGTACGAACTCTAATTTAGATTTTGCTTATTTATATAATTCCAGGTAATATTCTCAAAAATAGTTTACTAATCAGTAAATGTTTCTTTCTCTTGCAGTAAGAGAATCAAAACAGCCGTTTTCTGACAGTTCGGTGAGTTTATGTTGTGGGCTAATACATTTGTTACTGCTTCTGCTTTTTGAACGATATGTAATATTTCATAGTTGTCTTCACCAAAAGTAAAAATTCACACGACGTATGGGTAAATGGAATGTGGCAGAATTGTTACGGAATCTTGTTAAAGTTAAAATACCGTTTAAAACGTTCTCCATCAATCGAAGTTAACGGTTTTTAGGATTAAACATGAAATGTAAATTTAGATACAATATAGTTATGATTCACTGTTACTTAGTTGTAGGAGATTATTTAAATCGAGATGGGTTTTTAAATATATCAACTGTTCTATGTGTCGGGTATATGGCGTATTGTTCAAACTGACATCTATGTTTATAATATCTTCAAAATGGACCTCGTCCTGCATTTCGTGAAGATATTTATGCCTCCGGCACTTAAAAATAATAAAATGAAAGCGATATCACAATATAGATTCATTTTAAATTTATCTGGCTTTTTTCAGTATCGTAATGCTGTGTTTATATATAGCTTTCAAGTGCATGTATGAGAATAGTAGATATTCTGCATTGTAATGTTCATGACATGTGCGTTTAAACGTATAAGTTTGGCGAAATGCATATTAAGATTTGGGGCAGAATAAGTGGTAAATCAAGTTTTATTAAGAGTGTGGAATAGTGGAACGCTAGGCAAGTTCTTTGAAGCAGCTTCCGATCTCACTGATAAAATCGGGTAAGAACCGTCAGCTCTCCCCGCGACAGGCTGAAACTTTGGCATCACTTGGGGCCCTCGCTACTTGTCCGATGGATGTTCGCTCGGAGGCGATCCGCACCGGTAAGACGGCTGCTCAGGAAATCACAAGCGCCCTCGCAAGGCCCAACGAGGCTGTGCAGCTCCAGACGGTCGGCCGGCCGACTCGGCGGTGGGCTGGGGAATGCGAACCTCTCGGCGGCCTTGCGCGCACCTGCACCCGCACTCGCGACCGTCGCGCATGTGCACCGTCCTCCGCCGGCAAGCCCTCTTACCGCGCCACAGCCCCGGCAACCAGCCCTGCACAGCGCCTGCATGTCGGCCAGCCGCGCCACCAGCCTGCCCGCCCTCCATCATCAGCTCCGTCCGCCTGCATCCGGCCGCGCAGGCCGGGCCTGCCGCCCCGCCAGCCCAGCTGGTCTCGGCACAGCCACAGGCCATGTCCACAGGCCGCTGAGCCCCCCGTACCGGAGCTCCGCGCTCCTGCCACAAGCCCAGCCTCACTCGGGCCCGCCGAACCAGCCCTGTACCGCGTCTCCCCTAGTCCCCGCCGCCTCTTCCCTGCACCAGCTTCGCCCACTGGCCGGAGTCCGCTTCCCCCCGCCTGGTCCCCAAGACGATCCCACCGCCCACGCCTCCGATTGCCGGTCCGCTCAAAAGCCCTCCGTCGATCCTGAACGCCCACTCCGCCATCAGCTTAGCACGAGTTAACCTAACGCCGTCGATGCCGCGTCGCGCCAGCTCTGTCTCAAGCCTTGTTTTCAGCTCTGCTCCAGGCCCCGCGCCGCCCTTCGGGGCCTCGGCACCAGCCCCTCCTCAAGTTCCGCCTCCAGCCAGCCATCACGCCATCGCGCGTTCACGCCACTTCCTTCTACCGACGCCCCCGCCGTCCGTCAATAAAAAGGGTCTGCCTTGCCTCCTTAACTGGCCGTTCCCGGCGGGCGGCCATCGCCGGCCCTGCACCGCGGCCCTACCGCCGCCTGAATCCTTTGCCAGGTCGTTTTACCCACTAGTGTCCTTCACAGCTGGCTTGCTCGCTTTATAATGTCGGCACCGGCGATCTACCATGAAGCGCCTCGCCATCTCACTTCTTCATCCAGCCTCATTCTTCAATCGCGTCTTTTCCTCTGCAAAATCACGGTTTGCATCATTTCGTCGACAGCACCGGCCACCAACGTCGTGTCCTCAACGCGCTTTCCCTCCTGCCACACAGAGTCTCGTACGGGCCGTCAGACATCTACAAGCACTGTAGGCTTTCCGCTCTCCACTCGGCTGTGTTCAGTACGTGTGCCACTCGCTGTATCAAGTTTACGGTGGCACACTAAAACCCTTGGGCCCTCGTCGAAGTCCACACGCTCGTTTCGTATTCTAATTATTGGAATTGAATGTCCGTTATCTATCAGTGCGAGAACTGCGGGCATGAGGCCGCCGCTCTTCCTCTGTCCTTTGGCCACGCAATTTCGCTACGCTCCTTGCAGCAACTCTAGCAAGAGAAAGGGGAGGTATTATCTCGGGCGACGAAACAGGACTTCTGAATTAGCTCAGATAGGGCTTCATTGTAAGATGAATGAAGTAAATTCTACCTAAAGGAAGCTGGCTTTACTTCCCCTCCGAAAAGGAATGCGTACGAAGGATTTTTTCGGCCCCTAACAATCCAGCTTCGATGGGGTGTTACCCGGGACCTTAGGGTGAGTACACTAACGTTACTAATCCATTTGCTCTGCCCGTGGAGACAACCTTTTTCATCCGGCCTTTTCGACTCTCTCGCCATCAACTTGAGATTTAGTGCTTCCTGCCAACACAACCACCGTCCGTTTTTCGAGTGTGGGGAGCTCCGTCCACTTTTGCCGTTATTGAGACGGCTTGTGGATGATCCTTATACGTCGGTACTGGACGGCGGTGTCTTCTCTCTGCCACTCTTCCATTAATGCAACTTCTTATGTGTGGCTACTTCGTTGCGCTGCTTGTAGGTCTTGTTGCAACTATTTGTCGATCTATTCACGCGGCCGTGTACTGCGGAGTGCTCGCTGACGAATTCAATTAAGTTAGCCAGTTGCAAGAGTGCAAGGACGAAAGACCAGGCGTGCCGGGCCTTCGTGCATTAGTGATAATTTTGTTCGGCGCTAGCTGCGTAGCACCTATGTATTCTGGCACTGCATAAGGGTTGGCAATTTCCTACGGTTTGCCGGCAGCTTGATTTACGTACGGGTAGTCTCTCTATTAAATTTTTTCCTCGTGTTCTTCTTGTGCGTCTCCATCTCATCTCGACTCCTCTTCTATTCGTTGGGTGTTCTCAGGTCCTCCTTCTCCATGGCCGCCCTTCCCGTCCTCTCCTCCACCGGGCACGGTGTCTCGGCGTGCGGGCGGCGCGCGGAAGGGGCTATGCCGAGTGCTGGCGCGTGATCGAATATGTCAAGGTCGGGCGAGGGCGCATTGACAAGTACAGAGGGGCTTTCAGGGCCATCGCCTGTCGCCTACTCGTTTTCGCGCCGCCCTCATGCATCCCCCGCCGGCTATTCCACCTCCGCCGCGTAATTGTTCACGCCTCCCCCGACCATCGCTCCGCGCTGTCATCGCGCTTCGTTAGTGCTCGTTTATCGAGTTCTTGTCATGCGGCTCCTCGTGAGCTGAAAAGGCCGGATTCGAACGGACTACCAGAGTTATCGCCCGAGTACAGTAATGGGTGCCCTATACCAAAGACAGCAATTTGTTTAAAGGTAGTATTTTCTAAAATCCGCACATATTTATATACTTCTTATCATGTATTTTTTCAACACTATATGTGTAAGTTAGCCTTCTGCTGTATTTTATTTTGCTGTCTTATCGTGTTGTTGACGGTTTCTGGTGTATTGTAATTTATTGTTGTATGCTTTACTATGCGGTCGTGCCTCCGATACTTTTTTGTCATGTTACTTCCTCGTTGAGTGCTAATTTTGGTTTCATTTTTTTATTTTTACGGTTGCTTCTACAGTAGAGTTTCTTCGCGTTTCTTCTGTCTGATTTCCCCGTTTGTATTCGTGCATCTTCGCTGTCATATTGGTTCTTTTATTATTTTAGCCGGACTTCCTGCATTTTCTTTTTCTTGCTTTCTTTCTTGGCGTGTGCCATTCCCTTCAAACGTCCTTGACGGCCACTAGCCGGGGCCGCCACCTCTGAATTGTCGCGGGGGCGTCGCCCGCCTCTGCCGCAGCCGGTGTTATCGCGGCGCCTTCTCGCCGTGCTGTCATCCCTACGCCGGCTGGGTGCCCCGTCGGGCTGGCCCGCATCATGGAGGGCTCTACCTTTGAATTGTTAATATGTTATTTACCCTATTGCGAGCGAAAGAGGGTTGTTTGAGAAGGCGCCTTCTGAAGGCGAAAAACCACGAAGAGCGTGGAAGAACGGCGCTCAGAGCCGCGCCGGGCCGAGCGCAGGGCGGAGCAGGGCCGACGCGGGCGTACGCAAGGGCCTGACGCAGGGCCGGACGCAAGGGCCGCGCGCAGGGCCCGACGCGGCAGACACAGGGCCTGAACGAATTGGGAGGGAGCGTAGCTGGGTCCAGGGCTGTACGCAGGGGCCGACGGGGCCGACGCTTGGGCATACGCGCAGACGAATGGTAGGGGGCTGGGGCAGGCCGCAGCGGGGGTTGAGTCTTGATTGCCCATGGCTTGAGAGGGTTTCCAAATTTATAATAAGTTCCCAAATTGTCGATTTGTAAAAATAAGGATGAAACCAGGGGAGCTGAGTCGTATTGTAAATTTTTTGTTTTATTAGACTTATTAAAAACCATTTCAAAGGGAGGGCGCCGTGGCCTCCATTGTGCATAATGCGGCCTACACCGTAAGAGGAATTTCTGCTGACAAAGGGCCACTTTGAGGCAAGTCATGGACAACAAACGAAGACATGT
This sequence comes from Gryllus bimaculatus, assembly GCA_017312745.1. NCBI lineage: Eukaryota > Metazoa > Arthropoda > Insecta > Orthoptera > Gryllidae > Gryllus > Gryllus bimaculatus. Next base: position 808,390 of record BOPP01000068.1, on the reverse strand, counting down.
CTCGATGATGACAGGTAAGTATGTGATGAAGCGATTTGTCGAAATGAGTATGTGAAACGGAAAGCACTGTACAAAAGTGAAGTGGATAGATGGCAACTGCGAATTATGTTCAAAACAGCCAAGGCGGATTGAGCTTGTCAAAGGCCTGTCCCCTTCATGTAGTAATCGCTCTCTGTACGGCGTCTGTACTGTAGGGCTGCAAATACTATAAATCGCCTTCGGGATACAAGGACGTTTCCAGGGTGCCTTGCGCCGCTGCGCGCGTGCCGCTCCGGCGCCGCTCCGCGGCCGCTTCCGCGCTCCGCGCGCCTGGCTCCGCCCGGTCCGCGCCGCTTCGCGCGCCGCCTCGGCCTCTCCGCCTCGTCTCCGCTCTCTCCACGTCTCTCCCGCCTCGTTCGCCCGCATTCCGCCCCAATTCGCCTCCGGCTCCGCCCCGCTCCGCCCCGTCGCCGGCCGCTTTCCGCCCGCCGCTCCGTTGCCGCCCGCTCCCGCCCCTCCCCGCCCTTCGCACGCCCGCCCTGCTCGCCCGCGGCCGCCCGCGCCCGGTTCCTGGGCCTGTCCTGTAAGGCGTCCGCCGCTGCCGTCCCGCTCGCCGCCGCTACCGCCCCACCGTCGGCGCCGGTGCCGGGCCGGCTCCGGCACGGCACCCACCGCCGCCACAGTCCGCTCGCCCCGCTGGCCGCCCCGCCTCAAGGTGGCTGGGGTCGGGGAGCCTGCGGTTCGCGCGCACGTGGCCGTGGCAATTACTCGCGGGATTGGGGCACTGGGCGTCGCCCTGCGCGTCAACATGGGACGGAGTTGCCAGGCGGGCTTGCGCTCTAGCCGTTGCCACCGCGAGCCTGCCTGCCTCTCCTCTTCCCGGTTCGCCTCTATTTACAATTCCAACTTCGCGCATACCTTTTCTCTGCTACGGCGATTCCCCTTTACATCCATTTTTCCACCCCCCTAATACCCGCGCTTTACTTCTCTTCGCTTTAAGGTTACCTCTGGTCTCATTTCGCGACGTGGGGCATGTGCTTTCCTTCTCTCTCTCTTCCTGTCTCTCTCTGCTCGTCGTCTGTCTCCTCTAGTTCTTTCTTCTCCTCCCTCCGCTCTGTTTGGTTACTTTTCACTCCTTTCCTGTACTTTTCTTCCTTCTCCCTTTTTTCCTGCCCTCTCTCTGTGTCCTTCCCTCCCTTCACGTCCCTCTCCTCTCCCTCTCCCACCTCTCTCATCCTTGTCCGCCCGTCTCTTTTTTCCTGAACGCGTCCTCCTGGGTCCTACGCATCTCTTTTTTTCTCGCCACCCTTCCCGCACTTCCTCTTGATCCCTCTCTCCATCCCTCCATATCCCGTTTTCTCTCCACTTTAATGTCTGTCTGCGCCGAGCAACACCTGCTAGCAGAAAAAATCAAGGAAGTTAAGTATGGAGCCGCAATATCGGGATTGCAATGACGCGGCAAGGGGACTTCTTGACATGTGTTTATTTGGTTTGCCACCCTCATGTGGGCTCGACGCTTCTCATGTAGGGTTCTTCCTTTAATTTTGCGAGGACTGTTAGTGAGTAATGGTAGAGTGAAAGTGTGTAAGTAGTGGTGAGGGATAGAAGAAGGAGAGAGGAAGGAAGATGCGTTCGGTTCGCGACTCGTTGAGAATAACCCCTGCCGGTAATTAACCTGGTTCTTCGAACGGGAAGAAACCACGGGAAAACTAACTGGGCAGAGCAGCCAGCCACTAGAATTCTCCTCTGCCGACGACAGAACTCTGGCTAGTGGTGGAATATCCTGGCGCGGACTCGAACCGTATGTACACCGGCCCAGTCAGAGGGCACTGCAGTGACATCAGTGTTGACACTCGAACCACCGGCAATTTACAGATCAACATCGAAACGCACAACCAAATGCAATATATGTCGTGCCACCATTTTACACACTACCATCACTATTCTACACATACACTTCTGTCAAGACACGTCCACGCACTACAATATGCGTCAGTACCGAGCAACTGGGCCACTATCACAACGGTTCATTTATTAGTAATCCTGTTACAATACTTATTCCTTTATATCTCATTTAATAATATCGCATAATGTGTCTTTCAAAATTCAAATTATTAAATCAGTACTCAATAATTCATTTCGAGCTCAACATCATATAGATCATCTGTTTCTAATACTTATATTTCTTCATTGCAGCGCTCGAGCCCCATTCTTTATTACTACGACCCCATACACTCCATGCACACAACTCCACCAACAGAACCAGTCCACGCACTACCAGGAACACGTCCTCTGGACCACCACGACCGCACCACAACCAACATGAAAGCCTCCAAGCCGCCCCCCGCCTCGGCTACCAGCACTACCAATCTACTACCTCTACCCCACCGTTATATCTTCTACCACTCCACTACCTCCACCACCGTCTAACTCCCTTACCGTCACCACTAACAACTCGAGGTGTAAGAATTTCGGCCTCCCCTTCACCTCATTCTCTTTCGTATAAATGTTCGTATAGGATCTTCACAACTCTCTCTCCTCGCCTAATTTTCAGAGTTTTCTTCCCTGCCCGCCACCGTCCTCCTGCCAGGCCGTCTGCCAAGCGCTTCGGCCCGGTCCGGCCATCCTCTTCCTCCTTCCGCACCCTGGCCGCTTCTGCGCGTCAGAGGCCGAGGCGGGCGGATTAGAACCCTGCATCGAGCTCTTAATTGTCTTTTATTTACTCGCTCGCCTCCCGCGCCCGCCTCTGCATTATGCAGTGAGGCAGGCGGCAGCGGGGGCGGCGGCGGCGGGGGTGTAGGGCGACCTGCGGATTGGACTGCGGGGGGGCGGCCGGTACCGTCCGCCTCCCTCCCGCCCACACTACCCCCTGGTGCCGCCGCCCCGCAACCGCTGCCGCAGGCGCATCCAGCTCTGTTGTTTGGGAGTTTGACGCCACCGGACGAAGAATGGTGGAAGCGAGGGTATTTTCTGCGTCTGGAGGAAGTTGGATGTGAGTGGAGTTTTAAGCCTGAAGTTTTCTGCTCAAGTCAAACTTGTGTTGTAGCTGCGGGGCGGTTTTAGCTGCAAAGTGCGATTGTTGGTATATTAATAAAAGTTAGTGTTCTTTGTAGATAGTGAATGGGGGGTTTAATATATTTAAAGAGAAGTTCGGTGATTCTGTCTGAATGAATACAACTGGGTCATTTCAGGGGTCTTATCAGTAAATTTAGAAAGCTGCTATATATTAATTGCGAATAACTTTACAATTTTGTTGCATTATACTATCCTATTCTGTTTTACAATGTTAACATGTCTTGTCGTTATGTTAAACACACGTGGTTGTATTGATGAATAGGAGCCCTGGTATAAACAATACAGCTTGAATTGTGTAGAGTAAAATCCCTCGTGATTTTGTGGTTGAGCAAAGTAGAAATATTGATGGCGTCCATTTAGGAGAAAAAGCGTAAAAGGAGCTTTTGGACCGGTAACTAGTATCGAAACCGGTTACTCTTTGGGAATCGGGTGTTTGAAGCGTTGCGTTTCAGAGGCTCCTTGTAAACATGCAATATTCTATGTTTGAAATTTCACGTTCTGCAGGGCAGGTGTGATTGGTGTATGAGTTTCTTCTCATCAGCGTTTTAATTCCTCTACATCCCTGCCACTTGTCACAGTGCTTGTAAGGAAAATGAGAACGCAGCTGCGTTTTCAATTTACATTCCAGGAACTTGGAACAATGCATTGAATTTACGGGTTTAAATTAAAGATTGAATTGGTTTGTATTTTAATACTTAAATAATGGAACCGCAAGGCTTGTAAAGTACATTTAATAAAAAAAGTGTCATTTCTGAAGAAGCATGTAAATAATCAATTATTTATGTTGATAAAATCTAAGGATCACATCAATGCGTGTTTGTTTTGTTTAAAATTGCAAACAAGTTGAAGTGATGCGTCAGGCGTATATCTTGAGAAAATTTGGTAACTGTGTGGAATGCATAAGCCGCTCTTCTCCTTTATTTCTAATGAAGCGCGATGTCAATATGAGAAGTACTGTATTATATTAACGAAACGCGTTTAACGTGGCCTGATCGGACGTATAAATGCTTGCCGCTCAATACGCAAGTGTCGCGAGTGTAACACGCATGTAACAGATGAACTGTGGAATGAAAAGACAGTGGACGCCAGATTTTGCGGTCTGCTTGAAAAAAAAAAAACCTCACAGGCACACACGATAATTCGCCGTTGTGTTCGCTGGCGGGCAGTTTGCAACTGCGGTGTGCCTGCAGGTTGAAGCGGTCGGCATCGGGGAGAGAGCGGGAGACGAGTCGAGCGAAGGGCCACGGCTACTGGAGGGGGGGGGGCGGAGCGGAAGAGTATGACAGCGCAGATACGGAGCGACGTGGTGTGACTGCGGAATTGGGAGAGCAGAGTGGACTGAAGGGAAAACCGATGGCGAGGGGTGGGAAAACGGATGTGGATAGAGCTGGCGGCGGTGGCAAGGTGGAGGTGGAGCGGGAAGCGGAGGCGGAGGGGGCGGAGGCGTGGAAGGGTGAGCGGAAGGCTCTAGGGGAATGGAGTGAGAGGGAAGGGCTTTCGAGGGAATGGATTGAGAGGGAAGGTCGAGAGGGAGAGTGGGATTGAGCGGGAAAGGTCGAGGGGGATGGGTGTGTGAAGGGAAGGGCTGAGGAATGGATTGAGCGGGAAGGGTTGAGCGGAATAACCTGAGGCGGAGAATGGTTGAGGCGGAGGGGTGTTATGGGAGGAGTGAGGGAGGAGCAGGGGGTGAGGGCGTGACCGGTTGGGCCGTGGAATGCGTGAGCGAGAAGGGCTGAGGGGAGGGATGAAGCGGGAGGGCTTAGGGGATAGGGCGGATGAAAAAGCGGGGAGAGAAGAGTCCCAAAAGGAGAGGCCGGGGGGGTGAAGGACGGAGCGCGGAAGGGCCGCTGCTTGGGAAGGGGAGCGAGGTGTGTGGGGAGG
>BOPP01000068.1:758823-777183 GCA_017312745.1 Gryllus bimaculatus | reverse complement strand
ACGCCTTTTCCTCATCTTTCTTCTTATTTATGTCACTTCGTGCCATTCCATCTTCTCAGCCTATTCCCAGGTTCTCATCCACCGGACCCAACTCTCGTTTAACTCTTCCCGCGCTCCAAATCTCTCCTATTTTTCTCTCAAGAATGCGTCTCTGCTTAGGGATCCTTCCTTCTGTTTCCTCGCTGTTATACACACTTTTCCTTCGCGCACCCACTGCTTTCCCTGTAGCCTTTTCGCCCACAACAAAGGGGTGAAGTGTTACGCGCTGCTCGCAGCTCTATTTCCGTATATGTCCGCCCGTCACGCGTACCTCATCCGCCGACCGTCTTGCCCGCCCCCGCAACCACCCTGCTCGCCCGCCCATATTCCCCCTGCTAGGCATAGCTTAACCACGTCCCCACAGCCCAGGCTGGCTCCCGACCGTCCCCTGCCCTCCCCCACCCTGCCCCCGCTCTCTCCCCGCCCCCACACTCTCCGCCGCTGGCAAAGCCGTATCGACCGGCGGCGGCAGGATCGCATATATAAATTCTGCGGCGGCCGATGAAATCCCATTAGAACGTTAAGCGGCCCCCGACGCGGGCGGATACGCACACCGCCGATTTTTGTTTTCCGCGCTATCAGGAATGGCTGTATGAAGCCTAATTTTCAATTGATTCGTCCGCGTAATGTATTCGGAAGGCGGCTCGTATTGAAGTAACAGAGGGAATCGTTTCGATGGGCGCGGGGCCGAGGGCGCGGCCCACGGAGCGGAAAATATGGATTTATGACACCAAGACTTGCGCCCCGCTCCGCCCGCGCTCGCCCCCGCCCGCCCGCTCCGCCACCCGACCTCGCTGCCCGGGTCCTGCATCTCCGTTCCCTTCCTTCCGCCATCTCCTTTCTTACCTTCCCTGTTTCTGCCGAGGAGGAACCCCTCGCAGCCACGTTTCCCTCCAGCGCTCCTTAGCGGCTCGCCGGAGGAGTAGGTCACTGGTTTTTCGAAAAGCCGTCAATGTTGATAAAAAAAAAAAATTTCGAAGCTTTCTCTTGGAATTTCGTTTGAATAAACGATTTAAAGACTCTTCATAATCTACAAAATATGAAGAAAAAAAAATGAGAAATTAAATTTGCAATTGATTAAAGTTAATGATAAAATCCAAAGTTGAGGGTGTTACGAAAAGAAAGGTAGAGAGATTAACTAACTACCAACATAAATATTAAAGTCTTATCACTGCAAAAAATGACCAAACTCTGATTGACTCCCGGTCCCAATACAGAACAGAAAGAGAAAGAAGGTAAAAGGCTCACAGGTTGTGGAAGAAAGGACAAACGACATGCAGACAGATTAAATTATCAAACGCACGATCTTTATAATATAATAATAATAATAATAATAATTAATAATAATGTTTTATAATGAATAAAGTATGTTGAAATAATTTTCAATAGTTATGATATGCAGAGTCCGTGGGCCTCATTTCGGACATACGTGGGTGAAAAGATGATACACGCCTTTCAGAAATTCAAATATAAATATTCTACCCACTAGCAATGCCAAAAAAATCGCAACAATAACAAACTTAAACTGAAAATTTCATTTATTGCAAAAAATTTTAACTTTATATCCGCGAAAAGCAGAGAAGAAGTTCTTTTAAGATTAATATAATTGGGATAAACTGGATTTCAAATAAAAAATAAAACAATTTTTCCTCCAGACTCTCGGTGATTCAAAACACACACTTGTCGAATAATTCATTCATTTCATTTTGGGTGGATACCATCAATAATATTGTCAACAACCTTTGATTAATATCGTTATATGCAACTCACAATCCTTTCAGTTTATTATTATCTCACTACCGGATAAATCTCCTACAGTTTCGTTTCAAGGCATTTATCCACTTTCCCAAATGTTTCCATTCTATTTGCAAATCATAAACTACAATCTGATTTTTCTTTAGCCTACTTCTATCTTTTATGTATTTCATTTTTTCCTTCCTGTTTCCACTCTCAATCCCAGCTTTTCTGCATACTCTTCCACGCAACATCTCAACCTTTTTCGGTCCCACAAGGAGTGGGTTTCATTGCCTCAACGTAGGGATCCCTTTCGGCACTTCAGCGTTGCCACCCAACGTGCACCTCAAGAAATTCACCACACTTCGGACCTCTGCTCTCTCCTATCGTCGACTCACCCTCCCGCCCCGTCCCCCGCCTCCGCCACAGAACGCCCCCCGCGCCCCCCCCGCCAGCGTCCACCTCGCCCCAAACCCGCCCCCAATCACGCCTCGCGTGCCGCGCTAGTGGACGGAAAAGATAAACGCGTGCCGCCACAAGTCGGGGAAGTTTGTTTTCCCACCGCCACAAAACTTTAAAGGACCCGAAGTCACGGGGCACAGTCGCAACCTTATTGCATCTACCGTTGCTCTAATTGTTTTCCTGGTTATATTAAAAGCGCGATTGTGCCAAAGAGAGAGGTGGTTTGGATATGCCAAAATCTCGGATCTTAAGGATTTAATATCTGATATATGATGCTTAAAGTAGGATGTTTGAGGGCAGAAATAGTGGTTATGCCTTAAATAGACGCAAATAATTAATATAAAAGTAGCTTTTTCACACATTATATTTTACATCAAAATTGTTTTATGACAATCATCTCCACGCTATTTTATTAAAATCATCTTTGTGTATCTGCCTTTGCTGGTGGAATGGGGTTTAACGGTCTATTGGTGGTATAAGAATATTAGGCCTTGTACAGTGACTTTCTTTCGTTTTGAAAAGTCATTATTGTGTTATTTTTTAGAGAGTACGTGAGGAGTGACAAAAGTTTTTCCTAAGTAGGACCTTGTTTGTTATGGAAGTTCTATGAAAGGTGCCATGTTGGGAAAGAAGGGAATAACGATTTTGTCGGGGACAGCAGTGGTGGTGTGTTAAGGGAAGTGGTAGCGGCGTTGTATTGGTAGGCCGGCGATGAGCACCTTCGACGTGCATTTGACGTATTATGTAGATAACGACAGTGAGGGGTAATAACGAAGAGTAGCATTAAAGAATATGGTCGAGAGTGCGTAGTGTCGAGACAATGATCGATCATTGACCGTGATCGAAATTGTGTTGATCAACCCCAAGCAATAACCTGCCGAGACGATTTCCGGTCATATCAACTCGATCCGGAAAATTGAACGGACGTGCGATTAATTCGGGTGGATTTGGAAACAAGTTTTTCGTCTAGGAATTTCGTCAATAAACACTTACAATGATACTAATGTATTTATGTTTTACTTTAACTTATCTTCAACGTGGTATACAGAAATGTTGCAATGCGGCGGGAGAAAATATGGATTGTTTTTCTACGTTGTGGTGTTTCTGAGTGATCACATCACAAAATTGTGGGAGGTGAAGTCAATAAGGATAAGGCTGCAACAAAAATATAAGGAGTCCTCTGTGATGTCTTGTTCTTATTACACCTTTTTATTCCATTGCAAGAAATGCTATAAATGTTCCTTTAGTATATTGGTATATCCTTCAAAAAATTCTAAACGTTCATTTTTATTATACATACATTAATTTGTTCTGGGTGATGGTATTTTATTATACATATGTTAAGTTATTCCTCTGTGATATCTCGTTCTTAATACACTCTTTTAGTCCATTCTAAGAAATGCTATAAATATTCCTTTAGTATTTTGGTATTTCCTTCGAAACGTCGTTTTTATTATACGTATTTTAAGTTGTTCTGGGTAGGAAATAAAAAAAATGTGTAAAATTATTTGAAATTTGTGTGTAGTGCATGTACTGATACATTGCGAATTCAATGCCACCAATTACTATTTGTATTAAAACAAATTCATTTGAGAGTATCTAAATTTTGAAAACATTAGTTTAAGAAAGAAGTCCCAACTTTTACAGTTAGTACTTACCGCTGACTTTCAAAAACATGTTTAAATATCCAGTAAAATTCAAGAACATTAGCACAAGTACGTACTTACTTAGATAACGGTACATAAATTTCATTAAATTAGCATAGCCAGCGGAATGGTCCGCAGCACTTGTATCTTCTTCACAGTGTGATTTCTCTCTCTCTCTCTCTCTCTCTCTCTCTCTCTCTCTCTCTCTCTCTCTCTCTCTCTCTCTCTTTCCTTCCCTCTCTTGCGCATCCACCGGCTCAAGAACGAGCAGGACTTCATTAACTACCTAGCAACTCACGTTTGAGCTCACCATGGTAACGCATATGAACCTCAGAAATGTTGAGTTTTGGTTTGGAGCTATTCTACAAATTATTGTACAAAAAATATTTTTCATAAAGTTAACGCAATAATTATTATTCAGACATTATGATTCGAGGGTAAGAGAAGATAGTTTAGATCAGTTTTGTGTCATATGTTGGAGTCAAGAGGTGTCCAGAATATCGACCCAGCACATAATACATCTGTACAAATCATTAGTTTGAAATAAACCAATGTTCCAAATTGACACGTATTCAAGTTGTGATTCATTACAACTATTTCAAATTGATCTTGATAAACTTACGTGCATTCTCTTAACATATTATAATGCCTACTCACTTCCTCTTTCTTCTCCTATTCGTCTCATAATAAGATCTTCTTCGGTTTTATTGATTGGATGTTTTGGTCACTTATTGAATATGAAAAGGATGTAATGACAGTAAATTTACGTGTGGATTTGATTTGGTTAAAAATATTTTATGAATAGATGTATTGATATTTTTGTGAATTATCATTCTAAATGTGTCGCTTCTTCCCTTTTATCAACACTTTTATCGCTAACTCGAGATTAAAGAGATTTACCTTTGTCGTCCCTGACACCGTGCAGTGACGAGAACAAACAATAGAAGGAAACACGTGAACACTATTTGGTTCACGGACGAACTAAAGTCCTTAAGGAAAAGTATCGATAAGCGCGAACGCCTATTGTTCTTAGTCAGACGGAGAGTCGTCGATAGGGGCGCTGTATGCTCTTCTTCTGGCTCTGGCACGCGGAAACCGCGAGGGCTGCCCGGAATACAAATGCATCACGTTTTGTTTTCCATTCGTGCAAACCGCGACTGTGCACCGTCAGATATACGAACGGCACGGAGATGTTAACACGAAGATTTCCAGTGTTAACCATTGTTTCAAACGGCAACTTGCAATTCAGATTGCGCCGCCGCCCCCACCACCTCCGCAACCACGCCGCCGCCGCCGCCACCGACGCTCTTCCCTTCCCCACCACGCCACCGCACCGTTCCCGACGTTTCTCGTTCCAAACCGTAGCCCATTCACTTGCCGTTGCCCGCGCCGCCTCCGCAGCCGCCGTCCCCGTCGCTGTGCTCGCCGCCGACGCCACCATCGTCATCGTCGTCGTCGTCGTCGCTGCCGCCCTTGCTACCACTCTCGCCCCCGTCCTAACCGCTGCTGTCGCTCCACTGTGGCCGCCACCCTCGCCACCTCCCTCGCCGCTGCCCTCGCCATCCCTTCGCCACTGTCCTCACCTTGCCCACGTCGCCTCCTTCACAGCCCCCTCGCTACCCCTTCACCACCACCCTCACCCCGCCCTCACCATCGCCCTCACCATCGCCCTCACCACCGCCCTCACCATCGCCCTCACCACCACCCTCACCACCACCCTCACCACCACCATCACCCCGCCCTTGTCGCCGCCATACCACCGCCCTCGTTGTCGCCCTCGTCGGCCCCCTCGTGGCTGCCCTCGCCGCCGTCCTCGCCGCCGCCCTCGCCGCCGCCCCCTCGCTATTCCTTCGCCTCCACTCTTACTCCGCTCTCATTGCCGCCCTCGCCGCCGCCACAGCCGCCGCCCTCCACGTTTCCATTACCGCAGACCTCACCATCGCCATTGCTACCGCTGGCACTGTTGGCAGCCAGACAACGGCGGGAAGAACACATTTTCAAATTAACCGCATTTGCCTCCGTTTTGCATACAATTGCGGCTGCGGGGGCGGAGACCGAGCCGGCGTGGACGGCTGACGTGGCGCCGCCTCGCGCCTCAGCCGCAGAGAAGAAACCGGATGACGCCGCTTTAAATGGCGAGCGCTTGCGAAGGGTAGGCCTCGAAAACTCGAGCGCGAATCATTAAAGTTCCTTGTAACTTTGAATTTTATTCATTGCTCTCCGTCTCTCCTGTGTACATGGTATTCTAAACTTAGGCCTGCCGTTTAGGGTGAATGCTAGCGATCGATAGATTGGAGTTGTTAAGGTCTTTATAATGAATAGAACTAGGATATTTGTTTTGATTTTTGCTTCCATTGAAAATTTCTCCTGAATTTGTCCCAATAATAATGGTGTGAGTCTCATATTTCATCATCATTATGTGAAGAGCTACTTTTTTAATTTTATTTTCATGAAGGAAAGTAGGCATGTTTAATTAAGTCGGTGTAAGTGTTAGATCGAAAGTGGATTATGTTACGAAGAAATTGTAAATATTGCCTATCGGTGTTCATTTCCTACAACTTTGAGAAATTGTCTATCGATAGTCTGCTTGGGTTACAGCCGTAAAACGGATCATTAAGGGAATTCACCAATATAGTCGACATTAGAACCCAATTATTCCAGTTAATATCAGTGTATAAATCTTGGAAATAAAATTTCTGGGTTATTGGAATAACGGTGACGATATTTCTTGCAGAGCAATGAACACAATGGCTCATAAATAATATCAGTGAAACGATTCTATAAGTGTGAAATATTGCGTTCCATGCAAGCAAAATGGAAGAACTTGCACATATTCTTTTAGTGAGTTCTTCGTTCTAACGGCAACTTCGAAGAAACAGTATAAATCAGAACGGTTGTAGTGAATGGATGTTCAGCGAATAGTTTATTGAATGAGCTACGGGCAGGGTTTAAGAGGAGACATGTACAGGGTAGAGAGAAGTAAGAGGAGATGCTGCCCATGGTATCGCCGACGCTCTGAGCTCCGTCTTTCTGGTGGGCGCCACCACTACTGTGTCCTCTGCCTCCATAACCACCTCCACCACCCCGCAGCCCCCCCCCTTTCCGACCTCACTCCGACATCGCCTTTGCCTCCACCAACTCAAGTACTAACCCTCCTGCCGAACATCTCCATTCCCACCTCAGTCTCTGTTCCCGCCCCGACTCCGTTCCTACCCAGCCTCACATCGCCCCTTCCCCGCTTCCGGCCCCACCTCCGGTGCTGTTCTCGTCTCCGCTTCCCCCCCACCTCTGCCCCCGACTCCGTTTGACCCAGCTTCCTCACTACCCCTCCTGCCGAGTCTTACGCATCCAGCTCCTCCTCCATTTCCAATGCCATCGCTTCCATCACGACCATACATTATTGTCTGGCCATCTTCCCCGCCACGCTTTCGTGGCTGTCATCTCCTGCCCGCTCTTGTGCCTCCGTTTGCCTGACGCCTCTACAACCAACTTCACTTCCGTGATCGCTACGGGCTGTCAGTCGTCTCTATCCGCTGCTGTCGACACCACCGCCTCGGCCACCACCACCACTTTCTTTACTACTATCACCACCACCACCACCACCACCACCATCACTACCATCACCTTCACCATTTCATCCCCATGCGCTGGGAAGATCATCCTGCCATCAACTCTGTCACCGTTACCTCCATCTGCAACGCTAACCGATTAACAACCACCGACACCGCCATCATATCCACCACTATCACCGTCACCATCACCACTGCCTCCACTTCCACTATCCGCAGCACCTTCATCTTCGTTCCAACCATCATCACCCCTTCAGACCCTCCCTCCTCTCGTTGACTACTGTGCTGACCTACACCGCCACCACTTTACCACGTCCACTTTACCGTCGTTCCATCATCAGCATCTTCCACCCCGTCTGCACCCCTCTCCACCGCAGTCGCAACCCCCGCCTTCGCCACACACGCATCCGCGGCCGCCGTGGTTCTCCTCGTCGCCATTGTCATCGTGGCCACCGCCGCGCCGCCGCCGTCCTTTGTCCGGGCGGCGCGGCGCGCAGCGGGTCTTTTGTGCGCAGTCGCCGGTTGCCGATCACGCGCCCCGAGGAGGCGGTGCAGGCGGTCGTCGAGGTTCGAAGCCGAGACTGCCCATATACAGCAAGCGCGTTGCGCGCCGGCGCTCGCTTATTTGGCCGCGAATCTCACTGGGGAATGTGTTCGGTTTGTTTTACTGCGCTATTTGAGTAAGTTGTTTTAATGACGCAGAATCTATCCGCGTTTCTCGACATTGTCGTATCCAGTGACACTAAAGCACTTCAAAACGTTCGGCAAACAATCCTTAGTGAATGTAATTCTAGGGAGTTCTATTTTATGGTGTAAGTGATTATATTCTGATAGTTTCAATGCGAACTGTCTGGAATACAGTATTAAAGTATTTGGAATTGTTATTACCAGTTGCCTGCTGACCAAAACCACACAAAATGCTTTCTCAAAAAGTAGCACTTACGCTTCTCCAGAACAACACATACAATACTCTCGTATAGCACTGCATTAAATGAAATATTTAATATTAAGAAATGGTATTATATTCTATTATAATACATATTTATAGTATATTATACATTGTTATAATAAGTACAATATTACAATACAGAATACTACAGTATCATCGTGTATTATATATACATACAGTACAACAGTTCTTTAATCCCAGGAATACAAAAAATGTTGCGTAATAGAACATGTGAATAACAAATATCTTATGGCGGGTCTCTTCCTTGAAGCCTTGGTGCCGCATGACATCACATGGGTTGATTGTAGTGACGCACCAAGTATAAGATTTCAGTCTGAACGTACAGTCATGGAGTTGATGGAAAAACACCATCAAATATTTGCTTTTTTTCAGGCAAAACTATACATATTTTGTAATTTTACGAAATATGTTTATAAAATGTTATCAAAATACTCTGTTGAAGTGTACTATTTTGTCGTGACTTTGAGACCCGCGGGCAACATTGAATCATCCTGTAGATATCTTTGACGGAGGTATCTAACGTGGCTGCACAGAATAAACGAACCAACGAACTCGTAGTGTGAGGGTGTCGGTAAATGCGCGTGCGGGCTGTAGGTAAATGTGATAAGTCTGTTGAAAATGAATCTTGCTATTTATAATAACTTAATGAATGTTCATAGTAGCATAATAATTTTATAAATTAAATAAATTTAATAACTTAATAATACGATAATGGGAACACGAGGTTAGGTAAATACCCCCCACTTTCACACACACATACGCAAAAAGAAATATGGCAGGAAGCATTATTAGCGGGTTCTTTATAGCTACTGGGAGAACCAGAAGCCATTGACCATGACATGAATTTGTTTAGGACCGCAAACGCTGGGGTGTTATATCATTAGTTATTCAGATTACATGTTGAAGTAAGTGTGGTCTTGCCAACCTTTTCACAGATTACATTTTTATTTCTCATGAAATAATTTGTGTGTAGATTTGAAGTGAGGGAACAAATGAGAAAAGCATTTTTCGCAATTTTTATGTCACTTACTTCAAGTTTTCGCATGGAGTTGGTATCTTTAGCGAGTTAGTTTCATTTCGGTAATTATGCCAGGGACATGCGCTTTTGCAAAAGATATACAATTTATTCAAGGTTATGGAACAAAATGTTTGTAATATTCGGCGCATTCATTTTCTTCGTTAGCAATAATACATGGTAAATTACACGTTATTTTGATATGCGACCACTTAATTGTAAAAATTCGTTGTGCTAACATTGAAACCACTTCAATGATTGGCATGTTATCGTTGCATATTCAAACCTTTCGTGCCTACTAACAGTAAAAAAAAAATATTTCATGGATATACGTGACTTTGGAATAATCTTTTCAATTGTAGTTATAAAAGTTCCACCGTGCATTTTTGTAAATTACTGCTAAAACACAAGAATAATGAATTTTGTTTTTTTGATAGGCAAATATGATTGCCACTAACCCACTCTCGTACATTCACAATATATTTTGTAATAAACAAGACCGAAACACGTTCGATAACACTTGGTTTTCTTCGATATCTGTAGATTCCAGGTATAGAGATTCAGCTGCACAGTCATTTAAATAAGTAAAGCAAAGTTATGTTACCTGTCAGGCAGCTGTGAATGACACACATTCACCGTCGCACAGAGACCCACATCCATCACGCAACGTCACAGACATTTACTTCCTGCGGCCAGCGGGGCCGTGGCTCGTAGCGTGACCTGCGCGAATTTCGCTTCCCTGGCGATGGAGTCACCCTCCCGCCGGGCGGACCGCCGGTCCCAGGGCGGGTGTTATTACGTCGCTGCGCGTCCCCCGGAGGGAAGAGCGTCGCCTGAGAAATCGGCGGCCGTTTCTTCCGTCACGGAAGGACGACGCGGCGCGCGCCGCGCCCCGCACAGAGGGCGAGGAGGCGATTTCGAGGGGACGAACAATCGAGGTTTCGAGGAAGTCGATCGGTGTATTCGCGTTTCCGGACATGTTATTAGTCCCGTCAGGGCTGTAAATGTTTTAATGGCGGAGGTGATCCTCGCCTGCTGGATTGTAAGTTCCGTCACCAATGTACTTTTACTTTATGACGCTTTCCCCTGAACGTCTTCTCTTCTCTTTCACTACTATGTTTAACGCACACAGTTCTATTAATATTCGGCTCTAAGCCGCCATCCTGATTGAGGTTTTTCTGGGTTTACTCAATCGCTTAAGGCATACGCCGGGATGGTCCCTAGTTTTGCACTCCACGACGTAAATGTACAACTTGTCCTCCCCCCTCTTTGTCTGTCTTTCTTCTTTCTCTTCCAGATTTTCTTCTTCATTTTTGTTTCTAATTGCTTTCTCTTATTTTCCCTTTTCTTCCACTTTCCCCCGTCAATTGATGTTCGGTCATAAGCCGCTCTTGATTGATGATTTTCTGGGTTTACTCAATCGCTTAAGGCGTACGCCTGGAGGGTCCCTTGTCTTGTACTTTCAGACGTAAATGTACAGCTTTTCCTGCCGTCTTAAAATGTTACTACTCTGTGTGAATGTAAATTCAGGAATTAGGCGGAAGAGCAGGCCGTATGGCCTGACCCTCGGCATTAATGAAGGCATTATTATTATTATTATTATTATTATTATTATTATTATTATTATTATTATCATCATCATCATCATCATCATCATCATCATAGTGTTGTATATATCCGCTTGCGGGGATTTTCACCTCCAGGTAAACCCCAGACGGGGCAAGTTGTAAGCTCGTGACTGATCTCCCAATATGTGAGGTACTGTACTACATGTCTATGCAAGTTCGTGTGTAAGGGGCAAGGAAGGAAACATAGTGCACGGCTCGTTGCCCGTTTGTTAGAATACTTCTCCGGCGTGCGCCTGGTGTTGATCGGAGGAACTATGGAAAACTACCGATCAGAGCAATCGCCCTTTAGAATTGTCCTCCAGACAGCGACTGAATTCCTCCTAATTATCTAACTACAGTCGAAAACCCTACCACCATCGGGACTCGAACTGTAGAACCTCCGGTCAGAGACACTGCAGTGACATCTCTTTAGACAATGGGATATCTCAACCGTTCAAGGAAGTCGAAATATCGGTGTAAGGTTGATGGTGGATCCACTGTTTTTGCCATTGCTTAATTTCATCAGCAAATGTAAAGAAGTTACTAATACGTGTACTTTTATGGTTTGGTATCAAATGCTTGTCATTAGCGAGCTTTTTGCACAGCGTGAAGCACTGTGTCGTTTACGACGAGAACACTTCAGAGTCTCTGCGCATCGACTAACTGTCACGTAACGATGGATTCAAATCGGAAACCGATACTCCACCAGGTTCATTGGGTGTAATCACGTGATTTGTATCACATTCGATGCAAGACTCGTCATCATTGTAAACGGAATGTATTTCCACTTGTGGCGGGAGTGAGCTGCTAACACCGTATTCCCATCGCAACTTCGTGTTTGTGGGCAGTTCATGCCGTAGAGACGCGAATCAAGATATTGTGGGAATTCAACGTTAGCAGCACAATCGGCCTCCTCAGATCGAAACTACTTTCATTTATAGTAGTCTTACTAGAACGAAAACATCGTAAAAACCCATTGAAGTCAGAAGAATTAAGAATAAACAGATCGCGTGTGAAGAAACAACTATCTTACATTGTTTTCTCGTAATATCGACGATTCGTGTGGGAACTGTAGTAAAAAGAGGAACACGCTAGGTAAATAAATTATTTACAATTAATGTGTTAATTCCAATCCTAATAGTCACAATATTCTTTTGACTTTCTCTTAATATTTTTGTCTGGAGAAAATGTACAAAAATATTGTCATGGCTATTGACGACTCTGAACTCTCAAGTTCAACTGCTCTGAACTGAACTGCTGTGCTGATCTGAACATTTCAGTCCAAATTGGAACTGTATGACAACTAGGTATTTAGTTACCAGAATGCATTGTAGAATTCGCCCTGGACCACTGCGGGTAGCCCCTTTTTCAAAGGGTGGTGACCCTCGGCTCCGTCGGTCGCTCCGCCGACGTAAGAGTTGCGATGTCCTCCGTGCGAAAGTGTCGCTGGGTGGGGGAGGCGAAGGAGAAGAATGATGAAAAACGGGGCGCTATGTGAGAGACCAAGGTAGAAACAAACCTGGTGAATTGCGGAGTATTGCAGTACGTTGACGAAAGAAGTATTTGGTAAATTCCCGAACGTGCTCGAAAAGGGAACCGGCTGAGTTTAGGTCACAGACAGCGTCGCCACTGTCTCTGTAGTGACTGTAGGGATCGAATCCTGAAGGTGACAGAATTCCCGTTCTACCTAAGCAGCTAGGTCGAATTGAGTCGCCGTCTAGAGGAGAGTTCTACCGGTCGGCTGCTCTGATCGGTAGTTTTCTGTGAGCCTCCGTGAGCAAACACCGGGCGCATGCCTGAGCAGTACACTGACAAAGCGTCCGTGGGCTGCACGCGATCTTTCCACAGTATTCCTCCCACTATCCTCTCCCCCGACACACACACACACACACACACACACACACGTATATACACTACAATACCACAATACAAGTTCACTACATTAATGGGACCATAACAGTTGACGTGCGCGGAATCATCAATTAATCATAAAGTGGAAAATAAGCACACGAATTACAGTATGGGGAACCATAATACTATTATAGTCATTATCATATGAAACGTATTGGATTTAATAACATCGTAATATTTCATCAATGTCACGATTTTACAATTATTTACTTCTGATTGATCAACTCGACCGGAAATCAAACCCTTGTCTCCTACTTTATATCCCGCTCTTTTGTTTATTAAGGTACCATGCTTGAAACAGCTGCCTATTCCTTCTGCTTTATCGTTATATGATATTCAATTGTCTTCACCAAATTATATTTCAAACCTCAACGCCTAGTTCTTGTAAGATGAAGTTAAATTTCTGGTTTAAGGGGTATTAATGGAGAGCGTTGGTTGTTGCATCATGAAATATTCTCCTTGTTCGATGTCATTATAATGATGATTGAATCATGCTCGTTGGATTGGTGGAGATACGGTATAGATGACGAGGAAGAGGGATAGTAATGAATTAAAATAATCCAGAGATATAATGAGATTAATGAAAAGTGAATACAAAATTTTAAATTGGTCTGAGGGTGTGCGAGATCATGATGATGTTGATGCTAGAGACGAGACTCCAGAGATACGGTTAAGAAGAGAGACACTGAGCAGGAGTAGCGATCGAGGTCAAAACGGGGGCAAATTCAGGGGGACATGAGGTGGAGCTGAAGGGAGCGTGGGATCAGGGAGGAACGCGAACGGAATAGAAATGGGCAGAAAGCAATGCCAGGAGTAGGATGGGGCATCTTGAAGGAAAGCCTGATCGTTGGAAGAAAAGGGCGGATGCGGGAAGAGATAGAAGAAAAACGAGGCAAAAGTGGAGGATGTGGATACGAATTGAATTTTCCTACTCCTTATAATACATAATGAGATCGAAAGTAATAACACTAAAATGCAGATATCAAGATCTGTTAATGTAAAGGTTTAACTGAGCTTAGGGATGCAGATCAAAATGAGAGCGGGTACAAGACACTACGAGGTGGAGAGAATGCCTTCAAGAGGGCCGGAAGGAAAACGATGGTCCAAAGAATGACGAACCCCCACAAGTAGAATGATGTTTCATCCAAATAAGGCCCAATCGTTGAAATTTTGTGCTTCCGAGAGGAAGTAGATGGTAAACTGAAGCAAAAAAGGAGACGTGGAAAGGAGGGCGGACGTGAGATGGAGGTACATAAGAGGAAGGGAATTGAATGGAGATAGTCGATACAAATATTGTTGCATTTTCCACATCACGCATTTAATACAAAGCGAGATCGAAAATAATAAGAGAAAAATAAAGGCGTATGTCCCGGTAGAAAGCAATGTATTATTAGCTGAGCAAGTATGGGTACGTCCAAACTGGGAGAAATACACGACAACACGAGTTGAAAGGGATCATGAAGGAACGTGATCGGGGTGGAAATGGTTCGAAAGCAGCGGCAGGAGCATGCCAAGCAAGGCACGGACGTTGGAAGAACAGCCTGCGCAGCAGGGGTATTTCGGGCCAGGTGGGAAGGAAGGGTGAGGAACAGGTTTGGGAGGGGAAGAGACAGGAGACGTCGATATGAATACAAGTCCCCTTCTCTCCAATAGCTACTCGAAAAAAAGAAGTTGTACTGCTCATAAAACGGAAAAGTATACGCTGATCAAATTGATTTGATTGATTGATTGATTAGTGATTCCGGAGGCGTCAACTGCTAAAAAAGTCTTCATTGGTCCCGTAAGTTTAGTGCTTGTTTTTGTCGGGGGTTTTGTTGGCTTCCTAGGTTGGATGGTGAGATCGGCGCCGGCCTTCTATCAGCTAATGGGGTTTTCCTCAACAGGTATCTCGCAACAACGGGGCCCCATTCCAACCTAAACGAGCTCTAAGCTACCGACCGGTCTCTCGGCATGTGTGGTAGTGTAGCATGTAAGTGTAAGTAAGTAAGGGATAGGATAGGACACGGAATAAGAAGGAAAGATCGCGCGCAATCCGTGGCCCGTTTGGTAGGGTACTGCTCCCGCATTCGCCTGGTTTTCATATGATAGACCATGGAAAACTACAGATTAGAGCAACCGACCGTCGGCATTCGAATCTAGGAACTCCCGGTCAGAGACACTATAGTAACATCAGTCGATGCTCTGAGCCACCACTCCCAGTATACAAGCTGATCAGAATTGGGGATGGATGACAAAACGGGGGCACACGTTTCACTTGGCGGAGCAGGTAGAGCGGAAGTATAGAATGGGTCAGTAAGGAACGTTAGCGACATGAATGTCGAAAGCGAGATCGCTAGTGGGATGTTGCACCTACGAACACAGTACCTCGTGCAAGGAAGGCAGGCTCGCGTCGGAAGAACAGCGGAGCCAAAGCGGATGCCGAGCGGAAGCGAGGAAGGGCGAGGGAGAGAGGTGAGGAGGCTCGGGAGGGGAAGGGGCTGCTGGGTGGAGGGGGCTGTAAGGGATGACATATGTTCGCGTCGTTTACCCAATCAGAAGGCCCGCTCGCTGCCTCTCCGGGGAAATTTATCGCGAGAGCGGCGACGCTGCTGCTGCACCGGCCGAGGCCAGATGGCGGAAAAGGTGCAGCTGATGGCGGAGGAATCGTCAGTTACCTTGGGGGCGGAGAGAACTGAAAAAGGCTACAGCGCTGTTGTATGGAGTAAATTTATGAAGAACTGGTGGAAAGGGTATTGTGTGATATTTAGTTATCAGAAGCACTTCCTTCACTAAAGATATTTTGTCGTTTATTTCTTGAATTATAGTTTTTGCTCCAGGCGTTCGTTTATCCTTACTATATGTTATTTGGAAGAATGATAATTTCTTTTGCACATAACGACTGTTGTCTTTGAAGTGAATGTAATCTTTAAGAAAGATTCCTCATTTCATTCCTAAAAATATATGTAGCATAATTATTAACACTAATTGCTGCAAATTATTTACTCCAGCAGAATGTTACATAAAATTGAGACATTACGTTTAATATTCTATTTATAAAAATATTAATTTTTCCTACTAGTCAGGACTGTTTTGGATGGAAATTTCGGTTATTTAGAATGAATATTACACAACGCAATTCATTCGCGTTTACACATGAATGAACCTGTCACCGTAGAACTGCATACAAAAAGAGAGCTCCCACGAGGGTTAGAGTATACCGCAACTACCTACGCGACATAATAATTTCATAATTCAATTACACCCAGCCCCTCGGGAGTCTCATGAACCGCGTGCTAGCTTTTTGAGCTGGTCAGAGGTTCGATTCCCTACCCCGGCAAACAAGCTGTAGCTTTCTAATACAAATTCAGTTTTTATTCCTGTGTGACGAAAGACAGATCTCAAGCAGGCCAAGTAAGCTAGCTAGGTGCGGTGATGGTAATACATCATGCCTGCCACAGGTCTCCCAAGCCCCAGGCGTGGATAATGAAAAAAAAAATGCCGGGCCTAGGACAGGGATCGCCGGTAGGTGGCAAAAGCCGTATTCATACGGCCATATACATACAATATGTTATTAATGTTAATTGACTGCAAACTATTTACACCAGCAGAACCTTGTATAGATTTAAGATGTTGCGTCAAATATACTACGAGAAAGTTATTTTTTTCTGCTTCTAGGCAATATTTTGGACGAAACTTTTTGTGAATTTTTGTGTTTTAAGTGAACATGCTCCCGCCTAACCTCTACATATGAATGCACACTACATGCCTGACAATCTCATTGCAGAACTTCATTAAGAAGAGCACTTCTATGAGTATTAGAGTAACAACCTACCCGACATAATACTTTCGCCATTCCATTCCACCCGCCATCCATCCCCGCGATCACACACCCTGCATACGGGCCGGGCCTCGCTCGCGGCAGCCGCTTTCTTCCGTGCCACTATTTCTGTATCCCGCCCATCTTTAAGAGCTTTGCCGCGCGGGCCGGGGCGTGTATTTGTATTCCGGGCAGCGCCCTGTGAGGATGGGTGTCTGCCTTATTCACTTAGCGGCTGGCGGCGTCCGCACGCTACCCTCTTAATTCAGTTAGTCGCAGCGGGCGCGGGAGGAGCAGGAGAAGAAAAGAAAAAAAACGAAGGAAGCGGTCGACCTCAGCAATTTATGGGGGCAGCGGAGCGTCGCCGAAGACGCCACCATATTAATTCCTCGCGCCGCCGCCGCCGCCGCAGTCTCTTTCTTCGAGGCGCCGCCCCTTGTAGGGGGACCGGGAAGCAAAGTGCGGGGGCGTCACGATGGATTTGAGAGCTGTGGTGTAACTTGGGTCGGTCAGGAATCTTTTTTAGTGTATCTGATTCAGTAATAAATCTCCTCCAATAATAATAATAATAATAATAATAATAATAATAATAATAATAATAATAATATTGATTATGAGGATATAATAATATAATATAATATAATGATAATATAACGAGAAAATATAATAATATAAAGATATAAATAATAATATAAAAAAGTAAATAATAATAATAATAACAATAATAATTAATAAAATTGCTACGTATCTAATGAATCTACGTTTCGGAACAGTGTATGCGCCCGTAGATGCCCGCGAACGTTGGTATCTCCAATACATTCAGTGCCGGAGCAGTACCTTCACAAACGGGCCAAGGACCGCGCGCGATCTTTTCTACCTCGTCCTTGCCCCATACTCTCCCCTTACACACACACACACATACACATACACACTTACACGAACACGCACTACACAAGCACATGCCGGGAGGCCGCTCGGACGTTTGAAGCTTGTTCCGGCTGGTACCTGGTACCTGGTACCCGGCGAGATACGTGGTTGGAGAAAACTCCGCTAGCCGGCGGTAGGTCGGCGCCGGATATCGCCATGCAGCGAGGAAAAGATCACCGCCACCTCCCGAGCAAAAACATACACTACACTTACGGACTAATGACCCTGTTAGTTGACAGGTCTGGAATCTCTAAAACAATCAATCAATTCAATAAATTCAGCTGCCGCCTTTTTTTCACTTACTAAACATCGCTGTCCGTTTGCCTCTCTTGCGGTATTTTAAAATATAACACTTTACGTTCCATCACAAAGAAAATATATTTTTCGTAAATACAGGTTACCACTATCAATCGCCAAACTTTTTTTTCCTGCGGATATCTTGTTCCGTATTCTAGAGCCACCGATTCTTAAATACCTTCTCCAAGGGTTCGCCAATCTTCTAATCAGTAGTGGACGCAACCATGGGAGAATATTTTTCTATTCAAAAATATAAAATAAAAATTAGTTTGTGTATGACAAAAGTCGAGGATGGGCAATCCCCTTCTTTCGACACGAATGGGTTAACGCGTCATCTCCCCTCCCCATTACGCCCAGCGTCCGTCCCACACTCCTGGAACCCCACGC
>BOPP01000068.1:745944-758815 GCA_017312745.1 Gryllus bimaculatus | reverse complement strand
GAGGGGAGGGGAGGGTGGCTGGAGAAGGGATGGTGTTACGTCACGGAGGCCGCGCTGCGACTGGAACCGTTGGCCCAGTGCCCGGCATCTCGCTCATACAGCGGCCCGCGGACTTTGATCACGCTTGTACTTTCTTTCCGATGCCTGCTCGTTTTCTTTGGTCCTATTTTTTTCCTATATAAGGTCACATTTCGAATACTAAGGTCACATAGCGAACCTCGATCATGCTTGTACTTTCTTTCCGATGCCTGCTGGTTTGGTTTGGATCCTATTTTTTCTTTCTTATATAAGGCCACATTTCGATTACTAAGGCCACATAGCCAACCTCGATCACGCTTGTACATTCTTTCCGATGCCTGCTGGTTTCGTTTGGATCCTATTTTTTCTTTCTTATATAAGGCCACATTTCAAATACTAAGGCCACATTGCGAACCTCGATCACGCTTGTACTTTCTTTGCGATGCCTGCTGGTTTGGTTTGGATCCTATTTTTTCTTTCTTATATAAGGCCACATCTCGATTACTAAGGCCACATAGCCAACCTCGATCACGCTTGTACTTTCTTTCCGATGCCTGCTCGTTTTCTTTGGTCCTATTTTTTCTTCTTATGATAAGGCCACATTTCGAATACTAAGGCACATAGCCAACCTGATACGCTTGTACTTTGTATCCGATGCCTGCTGGTTGGTTTGGATTCTATTTTTTCATTCTTTATATAAGGCACATTTCGAATACTAAGGCCACATAGCGAACCTCGATCACGCTTGTACTTTCTTTCCGATGCCTGCTCGTTTTCTTTGGCCCTATTTTTTTTTTCTATATAAGGCCACATTTTGGGAATAAGTAGGGCCACATAGCGAACCTCGATCACGCTTGTACTTTCTTTCCGATGCCTGCTCGTTTTCTTGGTCCTATTTTTTCTTTCTTTATAGGCCACATTTCGAATACTAAGGCCACATAGCGAACCTCGATCACGCTTGTACTTTCTTTCCGATGCCTGATGGTTTGGTTTGGATTCTATTTATTTCTTTCTCATATAAGGCTACATTTCGAATACTAAGGCCACATAGCGAACCTCGATCACGCTTGTACTTTCTTTTCGATGCCTGGTGGTTATTTTTTGTTTCTTTTTTTGGTTTGGGTCCTATTTTTTTGTTTCTTATATAAGGCCACATTTCGAATACTAAGGTCACATAGCGATCACCAGACAGCGGCCGATTTCGACCTAGCTATTTTAGCCAGCCACACTCAGTGCGGCTAAAACCAGACGGTTCTTGTCCTCGGTCATTTGAATGTGTGCAACAGATGCAGCTGTCTGTTTCCCCTACGTCTTGTGACTTCGTCCTGTTCCTTCCTGGTCCAGGCGAAGCAGGCTCTCTGCCCCAGTTCCTCCCAGAGCAGCCACCTACCGCTCGGCCGTCCGGTTGAGGTGTGCGGCTTGTAATGGAGAACCTGCTTCCCGGAGGAAACTTTATACCTTGATGGAAAACCTGCTCTGGATGTTTTGCCCGGAATCGCAAAATCTGGTTCTCAACTTTGACTGACGGGCGGCTTTGTTTCAATGTGAAAATCAAGTATTGCCGACCTTTTATTTTTATTTTTAGGGATGAGGTATTTTTCGATCGCGATGATTGATTTTGTTGGGTGTACGTCAAACAGGCAAGCGAAATGTCACCGATAAATGCCATAATAAATAATAGGGACAAATATTTACGATTTTCTTTAATTTAAATAAAAAACTTCCGTTAACCAAAGAGTCCATCATTATCATCAATGTGTTTTCAGTATTCTAATTTTAATTTTCTAATTTTATTTCTGCGCACTAATATTATTTTATTATTATTATTATTATTATTATTATTGTATGAAATAATTTATTATATAAATGAGTTTTGATGATACTATTTCGAATGAGATCGATTTACACCAGAGATATCTCCATTTCGTAGCGTTCTCCACCAATAGTACTGATTGCAATACCTATTCTATTTTGAACGTTTCATATTGTATATTCTCACATATTGTATTGTATATTATTTACCCTTAAGTGATACTTAATGTACTTTTACATCAAAAGCATTCTTTTCATTTTTTACTGAAATGATTATTGAGAAGATAAGTGTTTTACTCAATGTAAAGCTATGTGTCTGGTTAGTTCACGTTAAATGTCGACCTTTTTATTTAATATATTTTGGTTTAAAAACATTGAGGGAGTGACTTTTCATTTCACAATTCATTTTACAGACAGTAATATTCTTAGCCTTTCCAACATTTGCTACGTCTGCTATATTCTGTTTTATATTCTGGCCTTCTATTTGATTTCGACGTATAACATTGAAATCACTTTAAATTTTGTATAGTTACCGAAGTAAGTACGTTATGGAGGTTCATATACGTTGAGATTATTGGTCTTTTCTACCTAGAACACGATATCAATGTTCATCGGTCATAAGCGACCCATTCTTCAAACAAGGAGTTTGGAAAATGCACAGAAAGGGGCTGGCCACGATTGCGACGCCAGCAGTAAGGCTCACATTCAAAAGAGAAGAACATTTCTATTGCTACATTAAAACGTACAGACAACGGAAAATCAGTTGTTCATAAAATACTCTATTACTTCTATGAAACATAGCCCGCTCAAACTTCATATTACACTTCGGTAAATTGTATTATTCTAAATAAAACTACCTATTGATAGTCAATTACGTGTCAATTTGAAAGTTTACCTAACCTATCCCATCCAAAAAGTAATCATTAAAATACAAAATTACTCGGAGCGAAAAATCCAAAAGACGTGTACACTACCCGTCGCGAAAACGGGTTTCCTGTGTACATGTTACGTATAAAAAATGAATATGAAGGAATAAAACATTTGAAAAAAAGATAATTTTCTTGATATGCAACAACTGTCTAGTAGACCTGACTTACCACCTCAATCCCTATCGTCGCCTCGAGGATTACATTTTCTCGATTGAGAATAAAATTTTACGAGTATTTTACTCTCTTGTACCCAAGATTAACATTAAACCTACGAACTCTTTCTACAAGTGCCAAATCGGTTTGAGATGGAAATAAGGGACTTCGTGAGTGCAATATCACATGTGCAAGCAGCTCGCGTGGATTGTATGTAACGAGAATCGACCACGAGAGCTGCACGTCTTATAAAGTAGGACGAAATTTTCATATTTTCATTTTAGAAAACAAATAATGTTATTGTGAATGAACAAGTTGTGTTTCTAATAGAATAAATTGTTTTGTTATGAACCTAGTAGTCTGTAAAATGAGTAAGGGTGTGCTCACACTAGAGTAAATATTGTATGTTTAGATTTTGTAAATTAATAAATAGCAAAAGCAAATCGGTTCTACAGTGGTTTCAGTATAACTTGTGTTTGTTGTTTTAAAGCGGATTTTAAATGCCAGGCATTGTAACGTAGAAATGGAACAGTGAACGGTGATAGATTGTAATTTTTAAATAAATTGAAAATTACATCACTATATTTATAGTGGAAATAGTGATTTTCTTAAATTATTTTTTCCGGGTTCCTCAATTTAATTAATATAAGCGGATGATAATTTTCGCAGCGTGGCGCGGATCGGCAACAGATAATATGTTGTATGGGTGGAATAATAATAATAATAATAATAATAATAATAATAATAACAACTTATCATTTTTAGAATTAATAAAAATGACATAAAAAGAAAACATACAAAGATAACCATTCATTCTGCGTACATGAGGTTAAATAAAACTAAGAAACGAGTAGAAATGACCACTGCTTGCAGCGACTTGTATTTTCCTTGCACTTTCTCTTGAGTCCCCATTTCGCTGGATTGGGATACTTTGATTTGAAATCTGTTTCATCAGAACAATAGGCAGTCTATTACATTATACATAACAAATGTGTCAACATATTTGCCTATGCTCTGACCAAACAGATTGCAAATAAAATATGTTTTAAAAAAATCGCTAGATGCAAGAGGAATAGTGGGGGTTGCTTATTTCGACGGAAGAACTTTTACATCAAATCTTCAGCTCGCTTTTCAATACAAAATCTCATTTACCAGGGAGCGAACTTTTCTGCTTGTCAGATTTTTTTCATCAGCGCTTGTTGTTATCTCTTAATATTAATTCGACCAATGATCGTAAAGGGGTGAAGGTAAGGATTCGCGGGTCCATGAAAACCGAGTCCCTACAATTCTGTGGATTTATGCGTTTTTCAAATCTGGCTGTATTTGCTCTCATTTTCATCACTGTTTTTTGTGGGGTGAACGCAACGGTAAATAAAAATATAAAATGAAAAACCAAAACATTAGATGTATTGGATAATGTTTAAATGCATATTTTCTGTGACAGCTGCCATTTTCTTTAAGAATTCTTCCAACTAGTCGTTTTGTAGATTGAATATAGCAGAAAACTGATGATGGCCAAACAATCGAAAGCTGCTATTGTAATACACAATATTGTTGGCAATGACTCATAATTATCTCATAAACAAAGTATATGTACTTACTATCTTATCACCTTCACTAATCATGTGATAATTTTGTGGCAGTGAAATTCTTCCCAATGAAACGAAAATGAAGCAACTTACGGGCCAAATAGTTGCAGAAAAATAGCAGAGATAGAGAGTTTCAAGAAAGGCAGATTCACAGTCTACTATTTTAATGATATTTATGATCCTTAAATCGTGTAGTAAAAGCACCAACCACAACAAAAAAAAACAGCTCTATCCACCCCGTGAATGTAAAATGAAGAATTGCAATGCCTCAGCAATGCGAGATGAGTGGTGAGGGTTCATTATTTAGACGGTAGGACAATTTCATCAAATCTTTACCTCGTATTTGATACAAAACGGTGTCAATTACTCGCTAGTGAACATTTGTCGGCAACGCTTATTGGTATCTTTTACTAGTAATTCGACTAATGGTCGTAGGGGTGTGGGGGTAGGAATTTCAGGGTTTGTTGAAAACGCGAATAATACAAGTGCCGAGCGATTCGGCATCGGTTCCGGTTTTCCTTGTGGTACGTCTAGCGGTGGCGTTCGTTTCGATTCGGATTGGTTTGGTTTGGTTTGATTCGGTGCGGTTCGGTTCGGTTCGATTTGCTTTGATTCGATTTGGTTCGATTCGGTTCGGTTCGGTTTTGGTTCGATTCGGTTCGGTTCGGTTTTGGTTCGGTTTGGTTCGGGTCGGTTCGGTTTTAGTTCGGCGTGGTTCGGTTTGGTTTGGTTTGATTCGGTTTGGTTTGGTTCGGTTTCTTTTGGTTTGGTATGATTCGGTGTGATATGATTCGGTGTGGTATGTTTCGGTGTGGTATGATTCGGCTCGGTTCGGTTCGGTTCGGTTCGGTTCGGCCCGTTAGACTCACGCAGGAGCCGCCGACGTCTCTGCACTTCTTGCCGGTCTCTCTGCGCGGCGAGTAGCAGGCCGGCCGAGCACTTCGCGCCAACTCCCGACCCGGTCCGCCCCGAAACGAGACGGCTCCGTGAGAGCTCCTCGAGCGCCGACTCATCGAAAGAACTGCAAACAACCTTGTCCAATCTGAGAGAGCTCCTCCACTCCAGGAGAGCGACCTTGTTTCTTCTAAAGTATCGCGCTGGAGGGTGGGGGTGTAAACGGCGGTGAAGACGTTGTTCATGAAAAGAACATAAGGGCGGAAGTGAGAATTGCTTCGCTATAAATATACGCGTCTGTCTTGAGTAGTTTTCTTAGTAAGATGGTTCATTTCTCTTTAAAACGTAATTTTTTTCTTGCCAATAGGTATACAGGATTTACCCTTAGAAGGGACCTCTTTGACAGTTCGGGAAACAAATAAGCGTCATGCCGGAAGATGGCATTGTGATGAAGCCACTTACAAATGTGCCCACTGTAAACGAAAGCACTGGGAAAACGAGTTCAAATCAATTAATAATCAAATGCGCAACTTTTGTAGCAAAAGATTAATTTAATAACTCACTAATCCAATCTCTTTTGTAGATTGTAAACATATTAAAATATGTAATGAGAGTATCATGGACGTAGCTTGCAGTTATATAGCCAGCAGTGGTCAAACAGTAGCTATCAAAGCGCAGTCCCTTCTTATAGTAATCTCCAGCGCTTGATGTATAAAATTTTATGTCTCGAACGCGCCATAAAATTAATTATTAATTTAGTCGATTGAGTTATATATTTATAATATAATTTATTAATTATTCCTTCGGGAACCGGAACACCTTTCCTTCGTCTTCCGTCAGAAATCAAGCCCTGATAATCTCTATACAAGAAAATGCCCAAGGCCATATTTCAGGTGACTGGGTTTATGGAATGCCACGACAATAATTGAAATATATTTAGGAATATGAAATAAGAAAATTATCAATTTTTTGATCAATGGGATCTTACTGTACCTGTAAACAAAATATTTTACTAATAATGGGATAATTTTGTGACAGTAATAAGTTCCAAATGAGACGAGAGTGATGCAATTTATAGTACAAATACTTGTAATACAAAAAGGGACGTTCCAAGAAAGGCGGATTCACAGTCGACAATTTTTAGTGATATTTGTGTGCCTTAAATCTTATAGTAAGGTGAACGACGCTCTACAATGCGTAGAGTAACGTTAACATTTAAACTTCATAATGGTACATTATTAGTGTACAATATAAATGTATACAATAATGCAAACTTTTAGCGGGAGAGCTAATTTCCTTGTTTCTTTTTGCAGGTGAGTTGCTGTTTTCATGTCGTGTGAGATTTGATCCAGCTTTAATCTTCTGGCCGGGTGAGTTATCCTAATTTATTGCGTATTAATTTTGTACATGTATTACGTACATAATAGCCCATCAAGTAGATCAGGAACTAGTCTTTGCTCGTCACAGTGAAAGTTCGTCTGTTTTTGATGCCGTAACCGCTAAAAAGTAACATTGTGCTGAATATGTGTATGAGAGGCAATACTAACAGACGAATAATTTGATCATTATTAGAAAGACGTTTTCATGCTGATAGGTCATGAAACTTAACAGGTACTATCGCGAAGTCATTTCTCAACTTCATCAACGACGTTTGTAAAACTTTAGTTGGAGGAATATACACCTGTATTCATATCGTGGATGACACACATGCATGAATGGCCCATGAAAGTGTAACATTGGAAGAAAGAAATCACATTTGTCGTATTCTGAATAAACCCCTTTTTAATTGAATTTAGATTAATTAGACGTGATTTCAAACTGAAATATTGAATAGTATGAACTGCAAAGTAATGATGAGTGTCATATTCAGTCCACGAGCGTTAGTGGAGAAGAAATATCACTTTAACGCTTTTATGCTGGGTTACGCTCTTATATACGGGGAGCTTAATGACCTTGTGTATTGTACTTAAAATTATTCTTATTTCTAAACTTACATCTGCTACATACATAAATATTTACAATGATTAATAAGTTTACATAATTATGCACTTCCCTATCGTGCAGAGAAGATCATAGAGATAATTTGCCTTTGCCGTTCCATTCGATTGTAAACGATTGTTTACGGTGCTTTTTTATGAAAGCAGATATTGTTAGATTGATTGTGGACGGAAGGAAGGATCACATATGATATGTGGGAGGCAAATCACTCCACTATCACACTGAAAGCAATCACGCATTTTTCGCAGCTTTCAAGTTAAACGTTGCTCCCAGCTCTGCGTCACAGAGTCACGTTTTGAAAAGTACTAGTAGCGATGAACTGTTTTGCGGACAGATTTCATCTCATCGACTCCTTGAAGAAGAAAAAAATAAATAAAAAAAAGGATTTTGTGGCGTGCGCAGAAGCACGAGTTGATGGCGGCAGCTGACGCCTGCACCTCCGAGGCGTCCGAAGTGCCTCTTGAGGCGGGAGGTGATAAGCAAGGACGGCCAAGAGGGCGGACGAGGCCGGTGGCCGGACGGGGACGGTATCAGGGCCAGACGCCCTGCGGAGATGGAGCTCTTCGTATGGCTAAAGAAAAGGGAAGGGGAAGATAGACGATGATACGTGTTTGGGCTGATGAAAGTGTCATTTTTTTCTTCTTCTACTTCTTCTACTTCTAATTCTACTTCTTCTTCCTCTACTTCTTCTTCTTTTACTTTTTCTTCGTCTTCCTCTACTTCTTCTACTTCTTCCTCTACTTCTACTACTTCTTCTTCTACTTCTTCTTCTTCGTCTTCCTCTACTTCTTCTTCTTCTTCTTCGTCTTCCTCTACTCCTTCTTCTACTTCTTCCTCTACTTCTACTTCTTCTTCTACTTCTTCCTCTACTTCTTCCTCTACTTCTACTACTTCCATCTCTACTTCTACTTCCACTTCTTCTACTTCTTCATTTTACTTGTTTGGATTAATTAGGTGTTCTCTAACGTCTAAATCATTCTCTTCGAAACACTTTCAGCTGCTTTTCAATACAATAAATATCATTTACGCAGGGAGCGAACTTTTCTGCTTTCAGTATTTTTTTCAATTCAGCGCTTGTTGTTATCTCTTAATATTAATTCGACCAATGATCGTAAAGGGGTGAAGTAAGGATTGCGCGGTCCATGAAAACCGAGTCCCTACAATTCTGTGGATTATGCGTTTTTCAAATCTGGCTGTATTTGCTCTCATTTTCATCACTGTTTTTTGTGGGTGAACGCAACGGAAATAAATACATAATAAAATGAAAAACCAAAAACATTAGATGTATTGGATAATGTTTAAATGCATTTTTCTGTGGCAGCTGCCATTTTCTTTAAGAATTCTTCAACTAGTCGTTTTTGTGATTGCATATAGCAGAAAACTGATGATGGCCAACAATTCGAAATGCTGATTGTAATACACCAATATTGTTGGCAATGACTCATAATAATCCATAACAAAGTATATGTTACTTACTATCTTATCACCTTGCACTAATCATGTGATAATTTTGTGGCAGTGAAATTCTTCCCAATGAAACGAAAATGAAGCAACTTACGGGCCAAATAGTTGCAGAAAAATAGCAGAGAAGGAGAAGTTTCAAAGAAAGCAGATTCACAGTCTACTATTTTAATGATTTTATGATCCTTAAATCGTGTAGTAAAAGCACCAACACCAAAAAAAAAAACAGCTCTATCCACCCCTGAATGTAAAATGAGAATTGCAATGCCTCAGCAATGCGAGATGAGTGGTGGGGTTTTTATTTAGACGGTAGGACAATTTCATCAAATCTTTACCTCGTATTTGATACAAAACGGTGTAAATTACTCGCTAGTGAACATTTGTCGGCAACGCTTATTGTATCTTTTACTAGTAATATCGACTAATGGTCGTAGGGGTGTGGGGGTAGGAATTTCAGGGTTTGTTGAAAACGCGAATAATACAAGTGCCGAGCGATTCGGCATCGGTTCCGGTTTTCCCGTGGTACGTCTAGCGGTGGCGTCGTTTCGATTCGGATTGGTTTGGTTTGGTTTTGATTCGGTGCGGTTCGGTTCGGTTCGATTTGCCTTGATTCGATTTGGTTCGATTCGTTCGGTTCGGTTTTGGTTCGATTCGGTTCGGTCGGTTTTTGGTTCGGTTTGGTTCGGTCGGTTCGGTTTAGTTCGGCGTGGTTCGTTTGGTTTGTTGTTTCGGTTTGGTTTGGTTGCTTCGGTGTGATATGATTCGGTGTGATATGATTCGGTGTGGTATGTTTCGGTGTGGTATGATTCGGCATCGGTTCGGTCGGTTCGTTCGGTTCGGTTGTTCGGGCGCCGCCTTAGACTCCACGCGGAGCCGCCGCCGTCTCTGCACTCTTGCCGTCTCTCTGCGCGGCGAGTAGCAGGCGGCCGAGCACTTCGCGCCAACTCCCGACCCGGTCCGCCCCGAAACGAGACGGCTCCGTGAGAGCTCCTCGAGCGCCGACTCATCGAAAGAACTGCAAACAACTTGTCCAATCTGAGAGAGCTCCTCGGCCACTCCAGGCAGAGCGAACCTTGTTTCTTCTATAAAGTATCAGCGCGCTGTGGGGGGGGGTGGTTAAACTATGGTGAGAACGTTGTTTTTCTATGAAAGATAACATGACGGGTCGGAAGTGAGAATTGCTTTGCTATAAATAGTAGCGTCTGTCTGAGTAATTTTTTCTAGGGTGAGATACGTCATTTCTCTTAAAATAAATTGCGAACTTTTGTCAAATGTTAATTAAAACTCACTATCCATCCTTTGTATGTAAAACATATATATTAATCGAGAGTAATCATGGTACGTACTTGCAGTTTATTTGCTAGCAGTGGTCAACAGTAGCTATTAAACGCAGTCGCCACTTCTTATAGTAATGCTCAGCGCTGATGTATAAAATTATGTCTCGAACGCCACTTCAAAATTAATCTATGATTAATATCGAAATGAGTTATAATTATATATATAATTTATTAATTATTCCTCGGAAAACCGGAACACCTTTCTTTTCTTTCCGTTCAAAAATCAACCCTGATAAATCTCTATACAAGAATGCCAAGCATATTTCAGGTAATGGGTATGGAATTCACGACAATAATTGAAATATATTTAGGAATAGTGAGAATAAGAAGAATGATAAATAATTATGGTAGTCAATCTAATGAAAAGAAATTATGCCCTTACAATTCATCATATTTACTAATATGGGATAATTTGTGGCAGTAATATCTTCAAATGAGACGTGAGATGGTTACAATTTTATAGTTGCAAATATGTGCATATAAATAAGACGAAGGGACGTTTCAACAAAAGCGGATTCAAATTTCGACAATTTTTACTGATGTTTTTGTGCCTAACATCTCTATAGTAAGGTGAACGACGTCCTACAATGCGTAGAGTAAAGTTGAAACAGTTTAAACTTCATAATGGTAGGCATTATTAGTGTAAAATAAAAATGTATACAATAATGCAAACTTTAGCGAGAGAGCTAATTTCCTTGTTTCTTTTTGCAGGTGAGTTGCTGTTTTCAATGTCGTGTGAGATTTGATCACTGCTTAATCTTCTGGCCGGGTGAGTTTCCTAATTTATGGCGTATTATTTTGTACATGTATTACGTACTATAAGCCATCAAGTAATCAGGAACTAGTCTTAGCTCGACATGAGTGAAATTTTTCGTCGTCTTTGATGCAGTAACCGCCTAAAAAGTAATAATTGTGGCGCTGATATAGTGATGAGATGGAATAATAATAGAGACGAATATATTTTATCAATTATTGAAAGATGTTTTCATGCTGATATGTCATGAAACTTAAAGAAATATTGGAATAGTATGAACTGTAAAGTAATGACGATGTCCGTATTCAGTCCACGATGCGTTAGGTGAAAGAGAATATCACTTTACTAGCTTTTTTTTAGGTTACTTATATACGGGGTTATATGACGCTTGTGTATTGTACTTACAAACTATTCTTAAGTTCTAAACATATACTCATACACAATTGACATACAATAAATATTTACATTGATTAATAAGTTTTACGTATTTATGCACTTTCGCTATGAGCAAAGAGAGAAGAATTCATAGAGTATCTGCCCTTTGCCGTTTCCATTCGAATTGTTTTAGCTGGGTGTCTTTTTTTTTATGAAAGCAGGATATTGTTTAGATTGATCGTGATGCGACGGAAGGACTGAACAATATGATACTGGGAGTAATGGGCCTTCATTATCACTGACCACTATCACGCGGCATTTTTCCCCAGCTTTCAAGTAAACGTTGCTCACGCCAGCCTGCGATGGCACAGTCACGTTTTTGAAAAATTACTAAGTAAGCGAATGACTGTTTGCGACAGATTTGCATCTCATTGACCCTCCTTGCATAAAAAAAATAAAATAAATAAAAAAAAGGTTTTTGTGGCGTGCGCAGAAGCACGAGTTGATGCGGCAGCTGGACGCCTGCACCTCCGAGGCGTCCGAAGTGCCCTCTTGAGGCGGGAGGTGATAAGCAAGGAGCGGCAAGAGGCGGGCGAGGCCGGTGGCCGGACGGGGACGGTATCAGGCCCAGACGCTGCGGAGATGGAGCTCTTCGTATGGCTAAAGAAAAGGGAAGGGGAAGATAGACGATATACACGTGTTTGGCTGATGAAAGTGCATCTTTTTTCTTCTTCTTCTTCTACTCTTCTTCTTCTTCTTCTCTTCTTCTTTTACTTCCTTTCTTACTTCTTCTACTTCTACTTCTACTACTCTTCTTCTACTTCCGCTTCGTCTTCCACTTCTTCTACTCTAACTTCTCTACTTCTCTTTCCAGCTTTCTTCTATTTCTTCCTCTTCTTCCTTTTCTTCTTCATCTTTCCTCTACTACTTCTCTATTCTTACTACTTCTCTCTCTTCATCTTCTTATTCTTCTTCATTTTACTTGTTTGGATTAATTAGGTGTTCTCTAACGTCTAAATATTCTCTTCGAAACACGTTTCTGTATTTTATTGGAACATTTATTAAAAGTAAGTCCTAGGAAAGGAACTCCAAATGTGCAGGATAAAAGTAATGAATTAATGTTTGGTTTCTCAAATATTTAATAAAAGAGTATTTCTAACATTTCTGTATCTTTTGAAAGTACAGTGTACGAAAAAGTCTCGTACGGAAAAGAACTTCGTGACGTGAACCTTTGCATAGATCAGTGAGAGCTCTCTTGCCCTGATCTCCCTCGGTGTAGCTGACCAATCGCTCTTCTAAGCGCCGAGTCTTCCCTCTCCTATTGCCCGCCTACCCGCCCTCGGGCCGCCCGCCCCTCCACACGCCCACCGCCGGCTTCAGGAGCCTCCTCCGGCGCCGCAAGAGTGTTCGATAATGACGGCGGCGCAAATGAAGGCAATTTGTCTGTCGCCGCGCGCCGGGCCCTCGTCTACCCAACCCCTGCGCGCGACGCACTGTCTCGTCTGCGCCGCACCACCACCCCCCACACGCCTCCCTCCCACCCTCTCGCCC